>JAVLUZ010000461.1:93002-228283 GCA_036768485.1 Mermis nigrescens
ATAAGAACGGAATTTTCAGCGCCCAGGCATAATTCTTTGAGATCCAGGAGTCACGGGAGACATAAATGGTGACGGAAAAATTATGCTTTATACATAGCATAATGAAAACGTGATAGATATTCATTCCGTTAGCAGTGATCAATGTAAAATATCGCGAGGTTTAGTCTATTATAGCTCACAAAGGCAAAAATTTTGCAATACTTGTAACAATTTCCGGAACACAATTTCGCCGCCTTCCGAGAACTCTTGCTTCTAAAACAACAGTTTTACGAAATATGTTTGGAAGAGTCTAGAGCTGAAATACGACCGGACGATCCGCGAGAGTGATCCCATGAATTTAGTAACGCATAAGCATCAGGACATAAGTCAATTTATCAAAAAAATACTGTAACGTTTAATTATTTCACGTTATTTTAACTCCAGATTTTTTGAAACATTGTTATTTAAACAAATCAATCAATAAGTAATAAATTTATCTCGTTTTTCCATTTTTTCTTCTTCTTCAAACTTTATTCTAAGGCAGATCAAGGTGGACCTAGTATATAGCCTGCCTTCGTCTTTCAGGGTTCAATGTGCTTTCAAACGATAACTCAATTGTAGTCAGACGATAAATCTGTTTTAAAATCGAAAATCGTTGAAAACTTTCCCAAGATTTGAGGATTTCTCGAAATTTCAAAAAAGCCACTAATCTTGATAATTAAGATATATATTTTTGGATAAAACGCTTTAAAATGAAAAAATTTTACTAGTTCTTCTCGGGAATCATAATAATTCGTGAAGTTGTTAAAGATTGAATTGCACGCTTTTTATGGGCTTCTGCTACAAATTCCCCTTTCGCTCGTCACTATCATCCGCTAATTAATTAGTCAAACGTGCAAGCTTATGACGGAATAGAAAGAATTATCTTCTTTCCTTTCTAACCATAGAGAGTCCCACGATAATCAGAAAGTAATTTTTCTGGTTTAGCCTGAAATCTCCATACAAAATTCAGGAAATTTATACTCTACAGATCTTGAATGGACTCATCATGTGATATATAACCAAAGTATTTCTATTAAAACTATTCTCTTTATATTATTGTGCAAAAGCAAAATCGTGGTCCGTCCGAGTCAGCGAATAATTGTATTTATATAATACTAGCTGAGTTGCCTCCGGCGTTGCCTGGAGCTAGAACTTGGGCCTTGATAGCTATATGGAATTGAAATATGTCTGTTGTATTTTTATTTTTCAAGACTTTCGATGTTTTTGGGATATTCCTAAAAAAATTGTTGGTATAAACCATATATTATTGTCTGGATTTTTTTAAAATGTCTTTTGTAAACCACTTTTTTGATCAAATCCATTGTTTTGACGTTACAGAATGGTTTTGAAAATTGTTCAGCTATAATCATATTTTTGATGTTTTGTGATGTTTTGGAAAATTTGTTTCGTCAAACCATTTTTTTCATGTTTCAGACGTTGAAAATTTTTTTGGTCAAACTATATTTTTGATGTTTTAAAAATTTTTTGTTCGTTTTAGCAAGGGTGTCATGTATCACGTGATATCTCATATCACTCATATGTTATAGCAGATGGTATCTCCTATCTTATGTTACTGTATCTTATGGCACAGATAGGGTATCTATATTACACCTATCTTATAGCATTGCCTATCTTGTAGCACAGGGTATCTTATATCACACATATCTTATAGCATTGCCATTCAGCACAGGGTATCTTATATCCCATCCTATCTTATAGCATTGCCTATCTTGTAGCACGGGGTATCTTATATCAAGTCCTATTTTATAGGATTGTCTATCTTGTAGCACGGGGTATCTTATATCACGTCCTATCTTATAGTATTGCCTATCCTGTAGCACAGGGTATCTTATATCACGTCCTATCTTATAGCATTGCCAATGTTGCTAGTACATGAGCATCTTATAACATGTCCTATCTTACTTAGCTTTGCCTATCTTATAGCATGGGGTATCTTATACTTACGATCCTCTTTTATAGCATTGCCTATCTTGTAGCATCGGGGTATCTTATATCACTCCTATCTTATAGCATTGCCTATCTAGTAGCACAGTGTATCTCATATCCCATCCTATCTTGCAGCATTGCCTATCTTGTAGCATGGGCTATCTGGTATCACGTCCTATCCTATCTTATAGCATTACCCGGATGTCTTTTAACATGTCCTATCTTATAGCATTGCCTATCCTGCAGCACAGGTATCTATCACATCCTATTGTATAGCATTGCCTATCTTGTAGCACACGGTATCTTATTTCATGTTCCTGGTAATTGTACTTAGCCAGGCACGTAGCTATGGGGGTGACTGTGGGAGGGGTCCGGACCCCGCCCAAAATTCAGAAAAAAAAACCGTAACCCGAAAATAGTGTAAAACTGGAGTTTTCTTCCATTTTTAAAATTTTGCGAAAAATTGGCCAAGTAGAAGGGAATTTTTTCTAGCGATTTTTTAAAAATATGAAAAAGGGTGGACTGGGGGTAACTTGGGCTGAAACTTTCAAAAATGTTGGTAAAAACTTTCTACGACCGCTCCCTGTATTACTGTAGCTTTTTGCCAATTTTGGCCCAAAACGTTTGTTTGCCCGTAGCTCCTCAGGCATTGCTCCTAGAGCCTCGCCATCTTCTGGATTTGTATCTCCAAAGGAGACAAATCGGCTTGGGTAAAATTTTGCGCTCTTTCCAATGAAACAAGTCCCGTCTCATAAAAGTCATTGGTTCGCGAGCTACAGTAAGAAATCTGAAACTAGCACTTTTTTCTCTCCAAATTTTCTCAAAAACGGCTGCACAGAATTTTTTTATTTTTACATATGTGGTTCTAAATCGGGTCGTCTATCATATATATCTTTCTTTGCTCATAAATTGTTGATGTCGGGTTACTGTAGCCTCAAATGTGCCATTTTTTTGCTGTTTTTTTTAAAATGAGCATTTTTCATGTCAACATTTTGATTGTATTGAACAAATAAGCACATAAATAGAATTAAAATTTAACGCTGAATCTGAAAATGTCATTATTTTTTAGATTTGAAGAATTCTTCACGGAGCTACAGTATCTACAGTAAGAAAAATTGATCATTCTGAAAAATTGTGTTAAAGCTGTTTCTATTGAAGCTAGATCGGATTTAAAAACGTCATTAGATGCGCCTTAAAAAGATCTATCGATTGGTGCAAAAAACTTGGAGCTAGCGTTGACCTACAGTAAGCTACAGTAATCTACCGCGTGATTTTTTTGTAGGTAGATATCTCGGCGACGCGCCCATAGCTTTTTTTGATACTTTGTTCGTATAAAGTGTGTTGTCTAAGGATTATAGCGGTCTAAGTCTCATGATTTCAAATTAGATATTACTTGAGAAATGAGGCTTCAAAGTTTAGCCAAAAAATGGCAAATTTTGGACTTTTGCAAAAATGTTGGTATGCAAATTTTTATATTTTTCCCTGTTGGCGGGTGCTCTAAGCATCATAACAAAAAAAGTTTGTCAATATTGGACTAATATTCGTGGAGTTATGAATTTTCAAAGTTTTGCTCAATTTGAAAAAAGTGCTTCAGGCAGGGTTTAGAACGTAGTTTTTGTGAACGCGTTGACGGGTGCTCTAAGCATCATAACATTGATGCCAGGGTAATAGTTTTCCTTGCAAGGGTCTATCTAGGCCAAGGGTAAGTCATTAAAACCAATTTTGATAGAGGTTCATGTATAGCCACAGATTTGAAATTTCAGTGTATTTTAGGCATGCTAAGGATACATGGTGCAGAGGACTAATCTTTATTTATTTTAGATTATGAAACAAGCATTTGGAAGCCGAGAAGTCACAATTCCGAAGTTACAGTAACCTGATTACTATTAGGTTGATGTTTGCACATTTTGTGTTATTGTGTACTATGATTGAACAATGAATCTAGAATAAAGGATATGATCGTTATTAGTTATCAAAAAGTAAAGAAGAACTAGAGAAAAGCATTAGGCAATACATTTCATGACATCAATCAAAGTGTTGATGAAACATTTTAATGTCATCTTAGTTGCAAAGTTACATATTTACTTCATAATGAATTTGACTGAATTGCTTATTACAGTAAATACAATCTTCAGCAAGCTCGGCATGAATGTTGCCTGCTATTGTGATTTGGTCAGACTTTAGGGCATGCATGCACAAGGAGAGTGAGATGAGGAGCGGTGAAAACGGATTAGTATATTATTGGTGTGGCTGAAATGCGGAAATGGAAATGGAAAATGGGTAAAAGCCGGAAATGGAAACTGGAAAATGGAAAAGTGGGTAAAAGCCGAAAATGGAAGCAGCAATACCTATAATGCTGTCCCTAAATGGGTAACATGGAGCTCTTGGTACTCCAAAAGGAACAACATGTCCTATGAATGAATTTAAAGGCCATGCTGGATTCCATTTTATGGAATTTCATGAATTTTTATGAATCACAAGCTCTCTCATTTTTTTCGAATTGCTGGCTTCAAGGAAAGCTTTGAACGAAATGTGCAATAGTGAACAGAATGAAACACATTTGTTATGGCCGAAACATAAGTAGAATTCAAGGGAAGCAGGGCGCAGCCCTGCTTTCCATCAATTTCATCATAATTTTTTTGTGTTATTCACCACTAATGGCAAATAATGAATTTAGGTGATCTCCTGGAAGTTTCCAAAAGTGAATTTCTGTCTTTAAGGGATTATGTATACTTAGCAAAGCGCTTGGCCTGAATTTTGAGAGGGAAGAAAGCTAGATGGCGAAGTTAAAATTTATGCTTTTTGGTTTTTTGTCATTAAGGTTAGGTAATTAAACTTGGCGATCTTCTGAGAGTTTCCAAAAGCGAATTAGTTTCTTATTAAGAGGATTCTAGAATTTTTGGCGAATATGTCCCTAAGTTACTTCAGTGTACAAGTTTTTTGTTGATTGGTTTTTTGAACATTCTTTTTTTCAACTTGGAAAGCTAGCTAGGTATTTCATAAACCTTCTGAAAAGTACTTGAGGATGGGTTTTTTATTTGAAAGCTCAATTCTGTACTGCTTTAGAGAACAAAGGCTTATCTTGATGGTTAAAAATTTGGATAATTCATCCAGATTCTCACAATTTTTCAACATTTTCCAGAAACAGGCAAGAATTAATTTTTCCCAAGAATTGAGGGATTGAGCCTAAGCCTAACCCTAACCCCACTTTTTACTGCATAAGTATTTACATTTGTTCTAATTTTTTAGATTGTGGGTGTGTTCCCAAAAAGGGCAAGAATTCAATTTTTAGCAAGAAATATAGCCTAAGCCTAAGCCAAACCCTACTCTTTTGAAATGATTAAAATCTTGGATAATTCATTCAACCTTTTTCGAAAATATGCAAGAATTAAATTTTTAGCAAGAAATTTAGCCATAGCCTAAGCCCACTCTTTTGAGAGAGTGAGAGAGTGAAGAAAGCTAGAGGGCAAATTTAAGGTTTTTGGTTTTTTGTCATTAAGGTCAGGTAATTAAACTCGCTATGCTTAAGCATAGGGCTGCCTCCCGCTCTATCCTTGTATAGGGTGACTGGATAAGGTTGATCAAATTTTAATGTCGCTACGGATCCATCCCTTGGTAGGCCGACCTCGGGCAGAAACGTCAGCCCACCAAGTATTATAGAGCTGGAGCCAACCCCGAACAAACAGACATACAGACAAACAAACTTTCCACAAATATGTAGTAGATGTTATTAGCCAAAGGTTCATACGTTCATCAATTGGTATCAATTACTTGACGCCAAGAAAATTGCGTGTTTCAAAACCGACAGTGAATATGGAACGTTTCGGCAAATTAGCTCTGGCAGCTTCGACCTCGTACTCATAGGCATACGTGGGCAGCACAATAATTCTGGGTGGTGCAAGATTCTTCAAGGTTGAAAAATGATCTGAAAAACGGTTGTATGGCGAAAACACCTTTTTCTAACGTTTCTCATCGAAGCACTATCCATTGGCATCAGAACATTGCGAAAAAACAAAGATAAATTTTAAAAATTGAATTATGGGGGAGTTATTTTTATTCTGGTGGGGTATTCTGCTCTTCTGGGGGTACCACCTAAACCCCCCATCTTCCCATGCCCAGGTGTGTAACATGAGTCTACGCACGATAATTAGCATAAAACTAGCTATGTATGTACTTGTGACATTTCAAATAACATTGTTTCGTGAAGTATGTAAATTAGACAAATTCATTTTTATGAACTGTTAATAAAAATTAATAATTATGAATAATTATTGTAACAAGAATAAGTATTAATAATTATTCTGTAGGATCAAGCAGGCAAACACTAGCAAAGAAAATGCTCCGGTGAACAAAAGGGACAAACATAGTTTGAATAGCGGATTAATGAAGACATATAAGGAGGGACTAGGAAAGTCACCTCTGCGCGCAGCAAATTTATTTGAATTTGTTAAAGCAGACTTTCTCTGAGTAAACAAAATTTAAGTATATCCTGCAGCCTCTAAAAAAGTGTCTCCTTAAAAGGTTTCTCTCATGTTTGCTGATGAGCTTAGAAGGAAACTTGACTTGAGCTAGATAGCCGATATAGTTGGATAGCAGCTACCGCATTTTAAAAACAATATTTAACCCTCCATTTACCGTCATGTTTTTGCAATCAAAGGGTAATATCATAGGAAATACTCATAGTCTATATCAAACAACACCTTTTTTACATACTCTGACAGTTATTCTTTTCATTTAATGCAATCATTTTTATGCTCTTTCTAATTATGTATGTTGCTGTTTTTAGAAAATGATTTTTGAAAGAGATGCAACTAAATAGCTATTACAATGAATAAGAATAGGCACCCTGTGTACATCCATGAAAAAACAAGAAAAATAGGTTTATGTAGTGTTTAACGCAATCAGGGGATGCATTTGAAAAGCTGAAAGGGTAAAAACCACTAAATCTTTTATAAGAACCTTATTTTCCTATTTTGAGTTTTGAGAAATCACTGCAAATATGCCAAAAACGCTTATTTCTTACTGCTCTAAACTACTTATCCTGCCGAACCAATAAAAACGATGTAAGCGGGACCAAAATAAGACTAGACAAAGTTCTAGACACAAAGACATACGTGGGCAGCAAGAAAATTCTGAGGTGTGCAAGTCAAATAATGGCCTTAAAAATGGGTGTTTGGCAAAAAACAGCATTTTTCAATGTTCCTCATCGAGCACTATCCATTGGCATCAAAAAATTGCGAAAAAAACCAAAAAAAATTTCAAAAATTGATTTTTGGGGGTATTTTGGTTTCTCGGGGCTTCATACAACCTACCCCTACGCTCAGGTATGGTATGGACCCCAGCCCCGAAAATCTGGTGGACCCCAAGAAATCGGTAGACCCAAGAAGCCAAGAATTTGAACAGAACCGCGCATGGACAATGGCCGGTCTACCCATGGATACCGGCTGCAGATTTATTTGGCTGGTTGTTCTTTTACAAAATGAAGTTCGGTTGGCTGATTAGTTCCTTAGAGGTTGATTAGTTAATTTTTATTAGTTCTTCGGTTGACTATTTATTATTGCCTGGTTAGTAATTCGTTGATTAAGTAATTTTCAAATGGTTTTTCCATATTTTTCTAGACTCATATTCCTTATTCTAATTGATCGACTTTTCAGAGTCATTTTTGTGTATTTCCATCATTTTTATTCAATTTAAATGGCGTGTCAAAATTTTCCATTGATATTGGCTGGTCTTCCAATGCGGGCTCCTATTGGTACCAAATTGAATAAACTTGTACGGTTTGCCCATGTTTGGACAGACAATCACTTTGAAAAATTAATTTTTGAAAGAATCTTCGTTTTACTCAATTTTTTTAATTGATAGATTATAGATAAGACATGAATGAGCATAAATAAATTCATGACTATTCTAAATTTTTTTAATATTTTAGACTTAATCCTCCGCTTCAAACATTTTGATCTTCAAACTTCGAACAGTTGGTTTTTTTAAACCTTATTTGCCGTTTAATAACATGTGTTTGCCCGCTGTATTGATCGGTGCTGGTACTTATTGTAATTTCCATTTTTCATATCCTATCTAGTGAATTGTCATTAGCTCCGCAATTTCAAATGAGTCAAAAATATCAAAAAACGTGTTTTTATGTGGATTTGCGTGTTCTTTTCCTCAAATTAAATGAGAATTTTAGTGTTCAATTTCCCAGGAAGCTTGAAATTAGGCTATAGTTTAGTGCTTATTAGTTTAATGTTTTCACTGAAAATTATTTTGTTTAATTTTACAGTAGTATAGAGGGGGTCGCAAGCGAATTTCGCAGGTCCCATCATGTTATAAGGTGTAAAAAAGTCGGCCTATCTTTTGAATACGCAGGTCCCACTTTTCTGCAGCTTAAGCAAGGGCCAGGAAGTCAAAAGGACCAGGAAGTGACAACAGGGCTAGGATGTGACGGAGGGCCAAGAAGTCAAACAATTTATTAAGCAACGCACGCTGGATAATGTGTCAGATGACGGGCCAGGAAGTTATATTCATGAGTTTTCTGAAGCAGGTAGCAATATAGATGTACGTCTCTAAGCAAGGGCGAGGAAGTCATAGCTAATGGTTCAGTAGTTATTCATGGTACACTGGGGCTAATGTTATAACATATACTATGGTTTAGGATGGGCGATTCTAAAAGATAATCAATGGTTAAGGACAGGCAATGATTTAAGATTTACAGTGCTTAAGCATAGGCGAGGAGTGGAGTCTTGCGACCTGAGGTAGGAGCTTAGGGCGCAATGCTCAAGAATAGGCTATGATATAACATATACAATGGTTGAGAATAGGCAATCGTTAAGAATAGTTAAACTAGGCCTATCAGAGCTAGGGAGTTAGCCTGAGTGTAAACTAAGCTTAAGCCTAAGCAAGCCAACTTTTCCGCTTATAAGTTGAGATAAATTTGAAAAAAATCAAAATAAAGTATATTTTAAGGGCTACACGTCGCAGCAAGCTGCGTTTAAAAAATAGAATATTGAGTTATTCTTGCGGGTGTAAAGTTCGAAATCAGGGGTGTAAAATAGGCGAAAAAACACGTTTTTTTCTCTATTTTGATATTCAAATATTTCAAATATTTTGGTGAAAGTGAAGTTTTGCACATACAAACGTACTACTGTTCAAAGCCTACAAACTGGTTTAAGCCGAATTTACACTCAATGCTGAGTAAGGTTCAGATTTTCAAAGTTTGCAATGTGCTGTACGGTGGAAAATAAGTTTTTGTCTGTTTTTTGTTCGCCACTTTCTCGGCTTAGAAGTCGGGATTGGTCAAATAGAATGAGAGTACTTTCTCAGGGGTACACATCCGGCAAATTGCGCTTGTTTACGTCAATATTTAGCTTTTTCGAGAGGTGTAAAGTCAACAATTGGGTGTGTTAAATCTATTTCTGTCTTGTTTTTTCGGCAATGTCTCCGGTTAGGAGTCCGGACATTACGTCAAGTTTAAAAATGTAGCAGAAATCAAACGTTATACGCCACTTAGGCGTGTTTGTATACACTGAACAGTGGTGTAAAGTAGTTTACATCTAATATTTATTTGTCTCGAGGCCATTCTATAGACTTAATTTTTTTCATAAATATTGATCGTAATATCAAAGTAATATCAGAATTACGAATCCGGCTAGAATCCTCTTTACACTCTGTGGTTGTGTAAAGTTTACACTGCAAATTGACGTTAGCTCTAGAGCCTCGCAGAAGCTTAATTTGGTTTTCAAAATGTTTTTACGTTACGTCAAGAATTATGATTCTGATTGCTTAATTTTCTCTACACCCAGTAGTTGTGTAAAGTTCGCACTATTCATTTATTGTCTATGAGTACTTCACACTACAAATTTATTCTACTTCAGAGCATTGCAAAACTTGAATTTTTCGGGATATGTTCCAAAAGATCTAGGTTGCGAATCTAACTGTATATTTTCTTTATACCCAGTAGTTATGTAGTTCACACTTAAAATTTAATCTAGTTTCAGAGCGTTGCAGAAGCTCAGTTTTTTCAAAATGTTTAATATAACGCCAGTAATAATATGTGCGTAAGTGTCTTTACACCAAATATTTGCCTAAAGTATTTGCTGAAAACCTTTGATCTGTTTAAATAAGTTAAGGTTGTCTTGTTTGAAAAAGATAAAGCTAATGTTCTAACCAATATTGTTTTTCGCGTTCTTGAACTGTCATCATTGTGAAATGTTAAATAGGTGTTCACGGACTGATTTACTCAAATCATCATGCTAACTAAAAGTAGGGTACTAGCAAAGAAAAAAAGCTCCGATGTAGAAAAGAAGGCGAAAATACTTGGGATTGTAGATTATAAAGGATGTAAAAGGAGGGGACTATGAAAAAGCTACCTATTAAATGCCTAAAATCGCAAAATCTGTAAAAAATCAGACTTTCTCTAAGCAAAGCAAGAATGTCGAAGTATATTCTACGGCCTCTAAAACAGTGCAACCTTCTAAAAATAATTTTCAATGCTTCATAGGAGAGTTTATAAACATAAGCTAAAATCTTCACTTTTTGTAGATTGCTTGCTAGTTGCAACGATGACTTGCTGCGTATCGTTAAAAATAAAAAAACTAGTTTCAATTAAATTAAAAGGTATTTATTTTGTTATCATGAGCATTATAGCAACCAAAACCAGGCGTCAATTGATTAGTATACACAATCGTGGCGGGTATGCAAATGTACCTACATGTAGTCTGTTTCACGCAAGCTTACTCGTTTCATACTGCTTTAAACCGACAGTTTCTTTGATTGTTTTGAATGCATCGTTGTTTGCTGTTTCATTCAATTGGCTTGCAACGTCGCTCCTAGTTTGCACTCCATCAAATTTCCCGAGCTATTGCATAGCTAACTTGCTGCTTTTTTAAATGGTTTTTTCTTCAATAGTTTATTTCGATCTGCAGGCCGCAGAATATACTTCAATTTTTTGCGTTGCATAGAAAAAATCTGATTTTTAACAGATTTTGCGACTTTAAGCGCATACATAGGTAGCTTTTTCCTAATCCCTTTTTTACATCCTCAATAATCCACAATCCCAAGTATATTCGCGCTTTTCTGTTCCATCACAGCATTTTTCTCTGCTAGTCTTTGAATTACCATGCAGCACATCTATGGATGTGTACGGCTGCCACCAGTATTTACTTGAACGTTTTTAGGCAAGCGTCATAATAGTCATACACACCCGTGAGTAAGACTAAATTCCGGAAATTGCGTAGATCGAAAACTTGATCAAAACATTGATACTTAGGCGAGACAACACGTCATTTTGACATTGATCGTCACACATTATTCACTGGCACCATGAAACAATTACTTAAATTCAACGTAATAAAATATAGTTTTTGTTCTTAAGTACCTATATCTTCTAAATAGCAAGCTAAACATGCACACTATAAATTCGTGCATTTCACTATTTTTAACGCATTAATATAGATTCAAGCAGGAATGCAAGGAGTATCGAGAAGGATTTATGTTGTGGTGATTCACTGACTTAGATTTCTACCTGTTTTTGCACACTAATTAACAGCCCACATGAGCGTGGGGTCTCGATCCCCCAAATCCAGCGAGACCTCTTAAATCGATTGACCCCTAGATATGAATTTTGGTGTAATTTTTAGGAATTTTGCACCCCTATGTCCCCGGAATTAGACTGCTGCCCATGTGTGGTTAGAAGCCGTCTTTTTAGAAACCTTTACTCATAAAAGTGCACACAAAATCGGAAGCGTCCGTTTTCTCCATTAAATATTTTTTTACTATTACATTTTTCTCTGTCTCAAAGGATTATATTTGATAAGTATTAGGGGCATAGATCCACGCACGAAAAGGGTGTCAGACAGACCGTGCGTGTCAATTTGAAAAATTTATTGTGTGGTTGACGTTGAGCATGCATGGTTTGCATTTGAATAAAGGGAATCCGGATCAAATCGTTAAGTTTTCAAAGATTAAAGAAGAATCGAAAAATTGGCGGAAAGGCAAGAAAGTCCATCAGAAAACATTTAGCACACGAAGAATTCATATCTAAATAGCAAGCAACAATTACAACCTAAAGTAAAATTAACCCGAAAAGGATCAAAAATTTAAACTTGTATCTTTTTAAATTTACCTAATTTTAAATTTTCACTAATTTTCACCGATTATTTTAGCTTAGCTTTTCTTCTAATCCCCTTGTCAGATGTAAGGCGCTCTGCTTATTCATATAGTACCTACATAAAAAAACAGATTCACAGCATGGCCGGCCTGGTGGGAACAACATGCTATCATGTGTTGATGCCCAAAATGGCTTCAAAAATGGTATATATATGACAGTGTGAGAACTCTAAATTCAGACCTGGTCAAATTCAATCGGTTACCCTTCAGGCTTTTAATTTACTTTTAATTTCTCGTACATCTTTTTGTCATGACTTTGTCTTATTCAAGAAAATTTCTCATTTTTACTATTTGCAGGGATTTTTATTAGTTCATGAACTACGTATATTTGACGAATTAATCGCTTGATGATATGGGCGAACAATTTTGCGACAGGAGCAGCTTCGTTGCAATGCAAATATGTAATAGGCTTAACGTCATGTGAAATAATGCTTTACAATATGGCTTGTTCTCCCGAAAACAGCTAGGGTCACGCTGAGCGCTTCTGGTAAATTAATTAGTGCTTAATTGTGTTATATATATATATATATATATATATATATATATATATATATATATATATATATATATTATATATATATATATATATATATATATATATATATATATATATATAAAAGACATAGTTTGTGCTATTAGTAGAACGTGCGTTCGTACGGTCTGTGTTCATACTTGGAGGGGGAGTTAGCAAATCCGAAAGCTCAAATCATAGCAAAAACACGTAAATTATCGAATGTCTCCTGCTTTCCCCAGCTTTAGTCATCGGTTTCCCTGCATCGCCTTTATTTATTCTTCTGCTACATAAGCTACAGCCCAAAACTGTAACAGTCTCATGAAAAATGAAGTATTATCTTCTAAGCTATTTTTACGGTTCTGCATTTCAATCCTGGCCGTCCGCCCAGGGTGATCGTCTCTCCAGCCTGACCATCATCTAGAGTGGCCATATTCCTGTTCACTACTTTTTCCATGGTGGTTGTCGGTCCTGTACGGCATCCCTCTAGCCTGACTGCCCTTTAGGAGTGGCCGTCTGTCAGGCCTGGCCATCTATTTGGGGTGTCCATCTTCTGTTTAATTTTTTTGTCTAGGATGGCCGTTGGTCCTGTTCAGCCGTCCATCCAGCTTTTTGCCGGCTATTGGTCTAGATGACTTATCGCTCAATCATGTTTTTTCAACCATACCAACACACCGACGACTGTCCCAATTTTCTTTGTAAGAATAATCAAGTCATTTTTAGATTGCCGAAAATCTCGTTTTTCCGTCTGTATTAATTTTTCCACAGTCCCGATCATATCTGGGCGTGGGGAGGGGGTTTTGGGCTGGGTACACCTCCCAGAAACCAAAATAACCCGGCACATAATTCAATTTTTGAAATGTTTTTTGGTTTTTCGCAATTTTTTGATGCCAATGAATAGGTAACGTCCAAACAAGGCCACCAGTCCCAACACTGGCCACCATCCCAGCACGGCCGCCGTCCCAACACGGCCACCCCGTCCCAACACGGCCACCAAAATTTCCAACACGGCCACAGTCCCAACATGGCCACCGTCCAAATTGGCCACCGTCCCAACACAGCCACCATCCCAACACGGCCACCGTCCCAACACGGCCACCGTCCCAACATGGCCACCATCCCAACATGGCCACTGTCCCAACACGCCACCGTCCCAACACGGCCACCGTCCCAACATGGCCACCGTCCTAACACGACCACCGTCCCAATATGGCCACCGTCTTAACAAAGCCACTGTCTCAACAAGGCCACCATCACACGTGGGCGTGGGGGGTTTGGGGGTATGCACCCCCAGGAGTTCGAATAACCCCCAGAAACCAAAATACCCCACCCAGAATTCAGTTTTTGGAAATTTTTTTTTTGTATTTTTTCGCGATTTTTTTATGCCACTGGATAGTGCAATATGAGAAACGTTGAAAAATGGTGTTTTATTCGCCATACCGCCATTTTTAAGACCATTTTTTGATTTTGAAAAATTTTGCACTCTACCCCAGAATTTAGGTGCTGAATGTTTCCGATGCGCTCAACATGTACAGCCCGACCACAGTGCAGGACAATGCTTCCTTGCATGCAAAATTCTTTATGCATGTAAAAAACTAACTTTAATCACCAATTTAATTTCTGCCACATGTATATCCATGCCTAATTACCTTCCTGTAATTAACTATTAATACCTACTTAATTGATTAAAATACGGTGATAGTGGCCTTGTTGAGACAGTGGCTTTGTTGGGACGGTGGCTATATTGGGACGGTGGCCATGTTGGGACGGTGGCCATGTTGGGACTGGCCGTGTTAGGACGGTGGCCATGTTGGGACAGTGACCGTGTTAGGACGGTGGCCATGTTAGGACGGTGGCCAGTTTGGGACGGTGGTTGTGTTGAGAATTTCGGTGGCCGTGTTGGGACGGTGGTCGTGTTGGGACTGGTGGCCATGTTGGGACACAATTGATGAATAGTGCTTGATGAGAAACGTTGAAAAATAGTGTTTCTTGCCAAACCACAATTTTTAAGGCCATTTTTCGACCCTTGAAAAATTTCTGCGCCTCTCCTTCTCCAGAGCTTTGGTGCCGCCCACCTATGGTCCCGATTTTCTGACTTGTTGTATGGTAATCGCCTTTTTAAAAGATATAGCTCAAGATTGGTTTGGTTTATTGATTTGTTTTAATGAGTAGCATAAAGGAACACATCTTATTTAATGTATGAATACTGTTTGCTTCATCATGCATGGCTTGAAAATTACTCTGACAGTACATTCTGTTTCATCAAGTAGGTACTTTATATTTCATCTTTGATGTTTCATCCTGGATCAAATAAGTATTGTTGCAATATCTTGAATTATTTAAAATAAGAACTAAATATCCATAGACGTAGGGCCTTTCTTGACAGTATAATTAAGCCATATTTTATTGTGGGCGACATTTATGAATGGGCGGCCAGCCTGCATGGACTGCCAGGCTGGATTAGCGGACACCCTGGAAAATCCGGCCCTAATTTTGCATTCATACGGCATGGGAGGGGCCACCCTGAATGGGTAGCCAAGCTTGCCGGACGCTTAAGCTAGTCAGGCGCCCACCCTGGGCACAATCGTTTTTACCCCATCATCAAGCTTGTGTACAATATTATAGTTATTCCAGCTCAATCATATTGCATAGTCTGATCATTATATAGTTACAGAAAAACTATATTGTATACCCGTCGCAGATATCCTTGCATCATTTTTCCTGTCTGTCATGTGACAGTCTGCAGAAAAAAAATTTCCAGACGCTAATAATTAACACATTATCTAACCTTTTCCTAAAACCCTTTTTATGCTATTTATGCTAATCTAGGTAGAAGTCACGTTCGCATTGGTTGAACATTTGAGAAGTGGGAAATGCACGTAGGAACCCAGACTAAAGCGAGAGTTTTCGAAACAACGGTAAAGGTCTTATAGTAAAATAGTGTCCTCGTTCAATACTGATTTTTCTCAATCATAATTTGAAGCTGATTATTTAACTTCTTTCTAGCTTATTATAAAACATTTCATTTAATTTCTCTGAAGTCTGAATTAAACCACAAAACCGTATATAAAATACCTCAACTTTAGCTATTAATCTAATTACCTTTTATTAGGCACTTAGGCACCTTTATCAAGCTCTAATCTAGCACAGATGTGATTTGAACATAACCTAATTATTATTGCTCGGTAACCGAGTTTATCTATTATTGATACTGTAGGCCTACTGTCGTTGAAGACCTCCGGAAGTTAATCCTGATTTGTGGACAAATAAATTGAACTTTTGTCACTTAAAAACTAAATATTTCTGTTCCCTTAAGCTTGTCGTTTTCTTTTATGATTTTTCACTGGCAGCAGTTGACAATAATTAAGCATCAAGCTAAGAGATGTACAGTAATCCGTTGTTTTGCTATTCTAAGAAAACTCTTGAAGCTTACTCAAATCCTATCAAAACAGACTGCAATTTCCTGATAATACCATTTTGTAGCCGGTGTTAAGAAAAAAAGAGCAACAGGGTAGGGCCTTTGGTTCTGAAACCATTACATTTGCGTACATATATATATGTAAATAAAAAATGCTTTATTAATCAAAATGCTGAAAATATTCCTGGAAAATTTTATCGATCTTAGAGAAAAAACGTGAATTAATAAAGTCTGCAAACATATGGATTTGCTTATATTTGATAAGCACTCACAAAATTAACAAATCGAAAGTAAAATTTTCCACATTAAAGATATAGATTACTGTAAAGAGATATTTATGCACGAGGTAGTGAACAAATAACATTTTTTTAAATTTCAAATTCCACACAATTTACATATCTTTCGTTTTCATCTATTTATTTTTGTTCGTCCTTGATGTTAGATGGTCAAATACATTTACGATACTTAGATGTCGCTTTGTATTTACGTGCAAGCATAACGCTTTGAACATTTTTTCAATTTTGTCGTTGATTTGGGACAACAAAGAAGTACATGCTACGCTTTGAGGTCTTTTTGCACATTCATCAACCTTTAATGTAAACCTTTAACATAAATCCTTCCAAAAGTTTTCAACATATAAATTTTCGATTTCAATGACTGCGGGTGGATCAAATCATTAAAAATTGGTATTCATCTGCAGATACGCGTTATCACATTTTTAAATTTAATTTACTTTCAAATTGTTTTGGATCTTATTCACAGGACTGAAATTATTTCTTATAGCGATTAAACATCATGAATCTATGAAAATTGTAATCCTTCCGGAGGGCAATGTTTTAATAGAACTTCATTTGCTTCTTTTTAGAGCTTAAATATTATCAGAGATCACTAGACCACATCAGCTCGGAATGTATTTCAAATTATCAAAAAAGAAATAAATAAAAACTTTTGTAACGTTTGCATGATTGGTTATCCTATCTGCGCATATGCTCATTCGTGTGAAATGCAAGCGAAATAGTGGCAGGTACCATAGTATTTAAAAAAATTATTTTGCATTGTTCATTTTTATTCACATGGTCGAAAATTGGAATAAATGCGACAAGAAGCTTTAGATTCCGGAACCTCGATTCTTATCAATAATAATTCTGAATTTCATACTATTTAATCTGTTAGGCTCATTACATACATTGTACAACACTTGTTTTCGATTCGACTCTTTCCGCAACTCCATCGTAATGTCAAGTTTTTGCGTCCTATTTTGTGCATTGATTTTGGTTCAATGTGGGCGTATGCTTCGTACAGGCTCTAACAATACCCTGCATCAAGATCAAGCTTTTCAAGAAATGTTTGATGAGATGACTAAGTAATCGTTTTTTTCTCGTAAACTCAAGCTGGCATCAATGTGACTTATCAGCATACATGTACAGCATGGGAATTCTGGGGTCGAGCCTATAATTTTTTAAAAAGCGCCTTTTTTGGGCCAAAAAAAGATGGGTACAGGTCAAAATCACTATTCGTTGACATTTTAGACAATGTTCGTTCTTTCTAGAACAAAAACTTATAAAGAAATTTCGAAAGAAATTGTAAAAAATTGATTATATTGAACAACATATGGTCAGAAATGTAGGTATTGCGTGAAGCGCCGAAATTTTGAGATTCTTGAGCCAAAATGGGCTGAAAAATGCTTAAAAAGGCACATTTTTTACAACTTTTACAAAAAAGTATAATTTTGGGGGTCGCAGCCACACCTGGGCATGGTGGGGGGGGGGGTTCGGGGGTTGGGGGGGGGGTTTGGGGGTAGGGAGGGGGGTTTGGGGGGTATTCACCCCTCAGAAATCAAAATACCCATCCCTCAGAAATCAAAATAGCCCCCAGAATTCGATTTTTGAAAAATTTTTTCGTTTAGTTTCGCAATTTTTTGATGCCAATGGATAGTGCTCTGTGAGAAACGTCGAAAAATGGTGTTTTTATCGCCATACCACCATTTTTAAGGCCATTTTTTGACCTTTAAAAAATCTTGCGCCCATCCAGAATTTTCTTGCTGCCCACGTATGGTCGCAGCCATTTTGCGATGGGTCAGTTGCCATTCTGGAGGGGGGCCAAACCAATCCCCCGAACACGTCTGCTTATCAGTAGACTGGGACACTGATAAGTTTTAAGTTCGTATTGCGTTTCACAGTCAATAGAGTCAAACCATAGGTATATGGGAAGTCTGAAATTAGTGGTATGGCGAAAAAACGCCATTTTTCAACGTTTCTCATCGAGGACTATCCATTGGTATCAAAAAATTGCGGAAATATCAAAAATAATTTTAAAAAGTGAATTCTGGGGAGCATTGTGGTTCCTTCTGGAGGGAATGCATACTCCCAAACCCCCACGCCCAGGTTTGATGCAGATCCTTAGATAATTAGAAAACCTCATCAAAATTCAGTAGACCTTATGAAGCTTAGAATTGAATTTTCACAATTTTTGAGGCTCTTTCTTAGTAACTTTTTTATTCAGGTGAATTAGACCCTGCATAGGTGCATGATGTCTCGTCTCCCACGCATATGCATGGGTATCTACTAACTGTATACTACCGAAAACTTTGTCGTTAAAGAACAATCAGTGATGTATTTTTGTAGAGTTGTGGAATATTTTTGTATAGTTGTGAAATATTTTCGGTTTTATTTCAAGTTGTGAAATATTTTCGTCAAGTTGTGTAAATTTTTTGTGAAGTTGTGAAAATTTTTTGTCAAGTTGTGAAAATTTTTCGCCGAAATGAGTAATTGTGTGTTCTATATATCCTTATAATGTCAGAAACTGCATTTTAAAAGGAAAAATGTTAAATATTCCAGCGCTTCGCGCCGTTTTTGAGACAATTAATTGTTAGTGATTTTTGCCCTCAGAAATCCAGAAATTAGCTAAAATACACTACCAAAAGTCGAACTACTCCCTTTTTGCCACACTGAAGTCGTTACTGTACTATATTATAGTATCCGAAAAATTTGTGTGTACAAAATGTACAAAGATTTTTGCGGGCCATCTTTGTACATGTACAAAAAGAAGTGGTTGGAAATATTGTCCACTGAAAATCGAGGTACTTCGTCAGCGATAATTTTTATTTCAGAACTAGGCTTAACATTTTGCATATGAAGAAAACGCATGCTAGGCTTAGAACTGAAAGAAGTGACGGTAGTGACTAATATTGTGAACAATGTGCAAAGCCTCTACATTAAGAAATGTGATGTAAACGTCAATCACATATGCAATAGAGTTTATTAAGGGCTGTCAAATTTTGAATAGTTGACAAAATGAAAAAAATCGTCTGTCTTGTCAGTGTTGTTCCTCAGGTTGCATAATAGCTACACAGCATGGTCGATCTGGCGGTTTCAGCTGGTGTCAATGAATTTTTTTCTGCCAAAAACTATTATAAATGCTCAAATAGCATAAAACTATGTTCCTGGTCGATTTCATTCATTTTTACTATTTCCTTACTTTTCGCCCTATTTTATCCAGGAAGTTTCCTATTTTTCTATGTCTAGATGCCTCCAGGTGCAGGTCTCGTTGTGATGTACTTATGTTTTATTTATTTTTCGAAGAAAGCACGTAAATGTGATAACAACAATAAGAATGTCACGAATAAATAAGTGATCTTCATACAACTAATTTTGCTCCAGCTGACGAAAATTGAGTAGAACATTAAGGTATTGATTCGCGAAAAGTTGCTAAAATTCTAAAATTACAGCAAAAAATTAAATAGGCTGCCTACTGCAAATCGGATCAGTTGTCTACCATGCTTGATACAAAGAAATACGACAAGATGAATCGTTGCAGATTGACACAAAATTGCAAAAATAACAAGAAATATCCGTAGATGCTTAGCATGGCGGTTCTCGGGTCATCCAGAGAGCTTTTTCAGCCTCAAAATAGGCATAAATGCTGGAATCTAGCGTCAAAGCTGCTTTAATTCACAGTCATTGCAGCAGAAAATTTTAATTTTCATAAATTTTCAGCTTTTTCCCTGCAATTTTTCTAATCAGGTAAAGTAGACCCCCCATAGGTGCATGTCTTTTTCTCCCGCACGCATGCATAGGTATCTAATAAATACATACTACCGAAAACTTTGCCGTTTAAAAACAATCAGTGATATATTTTTGTAAAGTTGTGGATATTTTTGTAATGTTGCGAAATATTTTTGTTAATTTGTGAAATATTTTTGTCAAGTTGTGAAAATTTTTTGTCAAGTTGTGGAATATTTTTGTCAAGTTGTGGAAATTTTTTATCAAGTTGTGGACTTTTTTTGTAAAATTTTTATATTTTCTTGAGAGCATGCTGTTTTACGTGTTTTTTTGTTGCTATAATGATAGAAAGCCATCAATTGGACAAAAAATCATAAAAAAAGGAAAAAATGAAAAAAATAAAGAAAATATTGATAAAAAATTAAAAAATATGAGTTTTCAGCACTCAATTCCGTTGTCTGATGTCTCAGCTTGAACGAAAGATGTTATTTCTGGTACGCCAGCACTCTGAGTAGAACTAGCGAGCTCATTCTCTTCAAGAATTATGGCGTCACATTTCGAACTTCCGGCTGTCAACCTAGTATTAGTGGTATTCGAGTCGAGGATCTGAGTCGGAAACGAGCGACTCATTGGCGTTTTACTACGGAAAATCTTGGAGTATGGCAGCACAGGCGTTCGGAACGCGATTATGGCTCAATTTTGGGCGACTATTGTTGAAGACGGGTCGTCACATGAATCACGAAAGCCGGTTATAAATCGCCAGATACTTCAAAAACTGGCCTATAGTCGATTATGGGTCGGCGAAGGAAAAATCGTTTCGTTTTTTTTCCAAGAATTCATCGAATTATCAAAGGCCGACGGAACGAATTTCGGATCGCCCGATTTCTGGGACGTTATTTTCGGCGCACGTAATACTTTTGAGGGTTTTGAACTTTCCTGAACGGAGTAGAAGGATTCAGAACATGAGACATAGCTCATTAGAAAGAACATTAAATTTTCTAGCTATTTACCGAAAAATTTTTTTGAAATATGTCAGGAACTCATAGAATAATAGCTGAGAACATAAAAAGCTACAGTATGGCAGCCTTCCTGCAGCCATATTGAAAAACTGGAATTCTTTAGCAAATCAGACAAATAGGGTACCATTCGAACGAGCTTTCTTTGGCTTTCTAAAATGTGCTCAGTTATTTGAACATATGAAAAATAGCGCGAGTAAACTGCATACTTTATGGGGGCAGCCATATTGGAAAAAAATCAAATTGAAATTGCAGGACAAACTATTCAGATTTACGAAAAACAAAAAAAGTGAAATTCAGAGCACAACGATTTCTAATTATTTTGCTATTTTTCAGAATATGAATTTTAACCTGTGACTGTAATGACCAAAGCAAAGTTTAAGCACTTTTTCGAGGCTGGCATACTGCAGGCATGAGCCAGATATATTTTTTTAGCAAAATAGTTCCATTCTAGAATTATCTATCTAAAATAAATTATTTCATGAAAATCCATTCAGTGCTCCCTGAGTTCATCTCAAAAAACCTCACTTCACAGAAATGAGATATTTGATTGTGAGCAGGTTCATCAGATTTAAGCGACTGTCACACTGTAGGCATGTTATAACATGAAAAATGGACTAATTCTTGAGCAAGCTGAATGAATTGTGATCATTTATTGTATTTATTTTACTAAAAAATATCAGTGGATCAAAAGTTATACGTACAAATGTACTAGAATTCTCAATTTGTGTGAAAACGACGTGGGTGAAGAAGAAGAAGTGCAAGTCGGCTGGGGACGAGAGGCGACTGATGAATATATTGTCGGCGAAATGTTTAGGATGAGAGTTACGAGGTTCAATCATACCATACGAAAATAATCTTCGGCAATATTTTGACAAAATTACTTGTTTTGTGCTGGAAAATTAAAATTATTAGGAATAGAGAATTAACGGTAATATTATTCATACAAAAAGTAAAGTAAAACCATGATGACAAAAAAGATGAAGACTATGTTCCCGAATTACTTAACATGAAATCGTCTGATGGAGCCTGTGTGATTTGCAAATTTCATTTTCGATTAGTTAAACCATCTTACTTATTATAAATAGCAGTGTTTATTAAAATTTTATCATTCTCAATGATAGTCATGATTCGAAATGTTGTTTTCGGCTAACCGTTGAAGGAAAAAAACATGGGATTATTTTGAATTTAATTATCCAAATCGCACAAAAAACGATATGGCTTAGTAACATCTCTTTCGAGAAAGAGAATGTTCCTAAAAATGTTTGGGACGTTTTCAAAATATATTTTCTTAGACAGATGCTCAGACTTTATCATCTCTTGACTTTCGAGCTTTTTGAATTACATTTTCTCAATAGCGGAGTAGTTAAAATATCTAGATGTAAGCAGAAACCTTTCCTAGACTTTTAGGTATTAATAAAGGACGCCGTTTATTTGCGTTTCTAGATTAATACTTCCTTTTTACTGTCGCTTAGTTGATAACGGATCTGCTTTGCCATTATTTTGTTTTGCGTTTTTTCTGTGTTTTTTTTCGCAATAATCTCGTGTACTGTTTATTCTTTGTGGGTAATTTGCATTCCGATAGAGTTTTTCTCACGTATTCTGCGAATCTTCAATTTCTTTCAGGCCTATTCTATTCTATAAAGATGTTCTAGACGGAAAAATTAATGAACTAAACTTAAAAATTCAAAAATTCTAAGCAAGCTTGATTTTAAAATACTATTTACGAATGAAATATCATTGAAGATTTAAAAGAATAACACTGATATAAATCATAAGGGCGCTTACCCTACGTTAAACGTGATCTTGAGTGATTTTGTGCGCAGCCTCTTCTCGTCACTAAATCAAGTTTCTAAAATTTTCTTTTATTTCCTAAAGTCGAGGCAAAGCCGAAAAGTCGAAAAGCCTCATTTTAAAATTTTTTTTTTGAATTCTAGCAATTAGAAATTTTTTTTGTTTTTTTGTTTTTTCTTCTTCTCTCTTCTTTCTTTCTTATTCTACCCAAGGTCCCCTTTTGGCTGTCTTGCATGTGCTCGCCTAAATATTGCCTTTGCAACGTACGTGCCTTATGGTATTTTTATTAGCTTTTTCAGGTATTACTCGAGCAGTCTTGATCACAAAAGCAAAGCATGCCGGTACGCTGGAATTTTAGGTGTTGGAACAATAGTACCATGAGGTTCACATCAACTAATAATCTAAGGGCTACTCGAACAGTTGAAAAAATGCAAAATATTCAGAGTGTTTCTCATATTAGTTTTTCACTTTTTTGACTCACATTCTATAACAGCTGAATTTTAAGAAACTCTATAACTTATATAAACTAATTTGCTTGCTTCTAATGACTAAATCCATTACATTCTATATTTCTGATCCTCGTCTTATCGACATAATCATACTAAATCGTACAACTTTTAGAATCACTCCATTTGAATATTTTGGGCTATCAATATACAATTTTTATTGATCTTAGTGATCGAAGCTATTATATTATTGTTCCTTTAAAATTTTAAAAGGGACGTAAATACAAGAACAAATCTCCGAAATACCATAGTTTCCATTCAAAATTAGACGATTTTTCATGTTCAATAAAGCGCAAAAGCTAGGTAATAAATGTTGAATTCTTAGAGTTTTAATGCTATACTCTTTGAAGAAATTACATTCCAAAATAATGACTCTCTACTAGTAAGAAGTTATTTCCCCTTTTAAAATTTATCTTGTTATACGTTTAACACTTTGATATAATGACATTCCGTGAGAAAATGTATGTTGTGGACCACGGTCCGTCGCGTGCGTTACAATGAGTAAAGGAAAAGTGAAAAAAATTAACTTCACAGGGTAATCCAGCAAGTGATTGCATGATTGCAATACGATAACGCTGCAAGTTGTGTAATCAAATTTTTGTGAGGTTTATTACCAACAATGGACCCTAATTTTACTTTGGAAAAAACAGCTTTGGCATCACACAAGGAACATAAGGTTTATTCAAGATAATACGTGAGCCTATGCAGTTTTGACAGAGTACCGAAAACCTCAAAGGCAATATACAGAATGGACATTTAATTAATAAAAGATGGTGGGTCAAGCGTATTTCAACCCGTGCAACTATGTTCTGAGGTTCAGATAATAGGCCTTTAATAATTAAAATCACCACCTATATCAGGTTATTGATTACAACAATTTTTGAGGGGTTCATTACTGTTAATGTACCCCAATCTAGCTAAGCATAAAAGCAGCTTTGCATCACATGAGGCTATTCATATGCATGATTGAGATGTATGAAGTTTCGACTTAAGATCGAGATTGAGAAAAATAGCACGCTTAACTTCGCGGGGCCATCCTACAAGGGGATAAGATGGTTGCAATAATGTTACGAAAAATATAGTGCGAAAATGCTTCGGTTTCAGGATTTTATACTCGCAAAAAAGTAGGCATGGATCGAAAAATTGGCGCGCGTTTCGTGCATGGACATGATAAGCTGTGCAAACTTAAAATAAAATGATTTCACTGAAGTTACAAATGAATAACATAAGTTTTGTCTGATTAGCTGTAGAACCTACATAGATGTACTAGAAATAAAATGATTGCACACATAGGATAAAATCGCCAAGCACCCCTGAACTATAAATAAGATGAGAAGAATAACATACATGAATGAGAGAAGGCAAACACATCTCTTGACTGAATAACATATCTGTTGATATGAATTGAAAATAAAATTATTATCGCAAGGAGGTTGGTACCATCCAAATTTGACGCTTCGCTTTTGATGTTGATTTATTAAGCACGCACTTACATGTCTTGAAGTGCAAAAAAAGCATGCAAAAATATAACAGGCCGTGAACAGTAGATGTGTAACATGGGGCTGTCCGACATGACGCTGCTAGCTACTTATGCAAATTAAGTAAGAAGCTCTAAAAATTAATTGATTTCGCCCGTCCAGGATAAGCGACTGTGCATTAAAAAGTTCGACGCTTCGCGCCTATACTTTCGTGCTTTATTGTGCAATAGTATGCCCCTATTGTAGACGCTTTGCGTCTACAAGGTGAGAGTCTCTATGCTTAAAATAGAACGCTCGAGCTCGACGCTTCTCGCCTATACCTTCAGAGTCTATACGCTTATGCGTGTGATATATGCTTAAGCACGGCTATATGCTTAAGCACAGAGACTCCAGAAGGTCCCGCTTTACTACTTATACCTTTATTTCAGTGAAACTTGTGGATTTTATACCTTTTTCATGAATAATAAGCGGACAAAACGAAACTATGTATCCAGTCAATGCATTTGCCTTAATCTGCTACAGGTAAGTGTGACCGTATATAGACTTCTGTAGTTTGTACTAATTCCCGCTTTTAGCAGACTTCACTTTACTGATGATATCTGTCAATTTTCTCCGAAATTATAGCTCGCTTGATAAAGTGAGAAATTAAGGGCTAATAAAAGACCGGGTGTTTGTGTTTTAGTGAATTTTACGTTTAAGCATTGTTGGAATTAAAATTACTCTTCCTTTTGAAATATGGAGAACATTTTTTCCGGAGATTTTAATGAGCTTGGAATAAATCCTTTGTTTACAGAAATTTGTGTAAACACGGGTATACTGTTGTTTAATTACAACCGAAATTAAAGTATCTTATATTGAAATCTTTACATGTTTACGATTTAACTACTGCAAAGTGATCTCATTAAGCAAAAAGTTCACCCAATGGACTTTTAAAATTCGATTTTTAAAACTGATTTTTTATACCTACTTTTTCTTTTTTATTCAATTCTGTTCGCCTGCATCTGATTAAGAACGATTGGTTATTATTGTGTTGAAATTAAAAGCTTGAATTTTCGTTCTACTATATCATCTCAGCAAATTACTCAAGTTGGTCTACGGAGTGTTCAAGAAAAAAACAATCTTCGCATTTGTCCGTTATTTTATCCATTTGCTGTCGAAAATTGGAAAAATTGTGACCATCATCTTCAGACTCTGAAACTCAAATCCCTACTGATATACTGACTTTTCAGGCTCCATTTACACTGCTTTCCTTCAAGTCTGAACGCAACTCTACAATAATGTCACCAAAGCTTGTTAGCGCTTTCTGCATTCTGATTTGCGCATTGACTTTCACTCGTAGCGGGCGATTGTTCATACCGGGTTCTAACAATACTCAGCATCAAGACCAAGGTTATCAACGAATTTCGCTTGATGATGATGATTCGGTTAGTCATAGTTTGTTTAAATTGAAATAACTACATCAGTAGACGTACGTTTTCTTTGACTTATAAAACGCAAGTATCCAAATCTTCCCTTTGTATTAAAATAGCTCTGAAACAATCCTAATTTATTGTTTTTTAGACGTTTTTTGTGTTGGTAAAGAAGATGTGAATTTTGTTCGTTTTTGCCTCATTTCTGATTTCTTAAGTTCAAAATATTTTTCTTTTTTACATAAAAGACAAGCGCTTAAGCTACTTCAAGTAATAATTTTTCCTAAAAGTTTACATGGAAAGGGTGGATTATGATTACCGTCCTAATAATTTATACGATAACTACATTCTCGTCACCATTTTCAATATTTTCTTCAACATCCTTAGCAAAAATATCAAAATTCTTTACTCTTGCACGTTCTTTCTTGAGCTTCGTTCTTTCCCAAAGGCATACGAATACAGTGCCAAGCACACCTGTGCGTGGGGGAAGTTTGGGGTATGCAGTCCCCCGAAAAACCAAAATACCACCTCCCAAAAACCAAAATACCCTCCGCCATAATTCAATTTTTATAAATTTTGTTTTGTTTTTTCGCAATTTTATGTTATCAATGAATAGTACTCGATGAGAAACTTCGAAAACTTGTGTTTTTTTGCCATACCACCATTTTTTAGGCCTTTGTTTGACTTTTGAAAAATTTTGCAGCCTCCTGAATTTTGGTGCCGCCCACCTATGGTGCCAAGCCAAGAAATGTTAATACGTTTTTTGATCAAACTTACTCAATCTCGAATTTTTCGCACAGTTTTCAGAGAATAATGATCTAAATGAAGTCTTTAATTAAATAAACCACAAACGTAGCACAAATATAGTCTATCAGGACTAGAGACCAATTCTCAGGAAACATTTTAGAGGCAATTTAAAGTAATGGGCAAACCCAAAGTGCTAGACGACTCAGATTTTTCATGTAGGCAGATAACCGATCCAAATTCTCTTAAGACTTAAATCAAGCTCAATTACGATTTCAGAATTCAAGGACACATGGCCAGGTTTAAGTCAGGGGACTATGATGATTGAATATATTCGGAGATAAGTCAGACTCAAACCTGACGCCATTGCTGACGTATACGACTACATAAAAATGAAAAGATCCATATATATACTAGGAGTCAATTGATTATCTTCTCAGTACACTAGTTCTAGCAAGTAGGCATTCCGCAGATTTTTATTAATTATATTTGGCCTCTATGATTGTAAATAAAATAATATCATTATAAATAACGTGCAAATCGGATTCTATTCCGATTGTGAAGAACGACTTAGATGAATTCTCGTTGAAAAGTAAGATGCCTCGTTTTTGATAGCGGCTGATATGATATACGTACTACAGTGGACATTACGATTTCAATTACAGACATCCTAAGAACTATTTAAACACTACTTTTAAATTGTACAAAACAATTTAGGGGTTAAATTGTTGTGTGACATTTCTTGTTAAATTGTCTGCGCCTAATAGATCTTCTGCAGACGTACTCTTGGGGGCTGGCTTAGAGGTGATTGGGCATTTTACCCTCTCCCCCAGAATGGAAAGTGATCCCCCGCAAAATGGCTGTGACCCCCAAAACTATCGATCTCTTGTAAAAGTTGCAAAAAGTGAGCCTCTAAAAGCGTTTTTAAGCCATTTTCGGCTCAACTATCTCAACTTCTTGGCGCTTCGCGCCATACTTGATTTGTTGTTTATATTTTGTTCAATTTATAGAATTTGTTTCTCATTCTCAAGGAATAATTAGCATTGTCTGAAATCTCAAAAAACAGTGTTTTTGACGTGTACATATTGTTTTTAGCCTAAAAAGGCACTTTTTAAAAAGCTTTTGGCCTGAGTCCCCAAAATTTTCCATGCTATCAATGTAGATCTCCTGGACTACCTTTTTTATTATTTCAGCATATTTGGGTTATTATATCACGATACATGCAACACTGGGAGATTCTTAGGGGGGATGTCAGACCCAAAAATATTCAAAAAGTGCCTTTTTTGTATTAAAAAGCGACGGGTATACTTCGAAAACATTGTTTCTAGACGTGTCGGACAATTCTTGTACTTTTTAGAAGATAAAAACATAAAAAATAGTATATAAATATGAAAATAATTAAGAAGATCCAATAGAATAGTGTATGCAGCACAAAGCGCCGGAAATTTGAGACTTTCAAGTCAAAAATGAGCTTAAAATGCTTTTTAAAGGCACACTTATTAATTTTAATAAAAAATCGACAATTCTGGGGGGTCGCAGCTATTTTTACGGGGGAGGGGTTGTTCGGCAACCATTCTGCGGTGGGTAAACTCCTAACCATCTCATGAACATGTATAACTATAACTTTCCCAGACTTTATAAAAATCCTCAATCAGTCGATGGTAGTTAGCTAAGTTTAGATATGCATGGGTATGATGGAACTGTATAGAGTACAGTTTTTCATTGAATCTAAAATTTATGATGATTTATGTCCTTCCCAGTTTAATCCATAAATTATGACTGGAAAATATCGAAGAATGATGATCAAATACTACGGAATACACAAATGCAATTGCAATTTAAAAAAATATGTAAAAGTGTTTTCGAAAATCTATCTAGCAGTACATCGTATGGGTCTCTACTGGTGATGTGCTCTTTCTAATTGCCCACTAAATACTTACGACTTTTATATCATGCGTTTTTATTTTTTGTACGCTGGTCCACCTTACGCCTACGTTTATTTGCAGCGACAGTCTTTTGATTAACTTGCTCCAAAAAACCATTTACGTATAAACCTAGCAAAGAATTTAGAAAGAGCATATAAAATCGCACAGAATTATTGTAGTATTTGCTATTTTAAGCCACAAAAATATTTAACAAGCACGGAGGACGGTTCCTAGCACGATAACGATCGACTTCAGGGTAATGCGGGGCTAAAATATTGGTCAATATTACGTTATTTTAAGTTAAAATGTCTCATACAAAAGACTGGGTTCAGTGAAATTTTTAGTTCTTTTGCTCTACTCTTTAATTAAGCAGTATATTTCTGTAAAAAATGCTATTTTTTCAGGATGAAATACCTGATCTTGAAGAGATAACGCCTACCCATTCGCCTTCAAACTCGCCCGTTAGAAGCCTTAGCTCAAGCTCAAGCTCAAGTTCATTATCTAGAAGCGGAAATTCGCCGGTTGGCTCATTATCACGCAGAACTAGCACTTCGGGTAGGCGTAGAAATAGTTCGAGATGAACTGGCATATAATTTGCGGTCGAAACAAATGGAAATGATATCACCCAAATAATTTTCAATGATTTAGAGAATATTTCTGATCGTTTTTAATTTTTGACTATTTTCGCTGTTGTTAGTTTAATTAGAAATCATTAACTGTTTTGTAAATACATGAGCAGGTGTATTAACATGAGTTTGAAGTAGCTGAAGGGACTGAACGGTGTGGGTTTTTGATTCATTTTTTTGTTGGTTTTATGGAAAGTAATGTACAGCTAAATGATGAGTGCGCTTAGCAAGAAAATTATAATAAAGTTACAGATGCTGTATGCCAGACATGCACGTGGAGAGGGTTAAGATTTAGTAGACCCCAAAATGGAGAAAAATAAAATTTTCTAAGGACAATGAGGCAAAGTAAAGGCAACAAATGAATGCAAATTTGAAATTTTCTTAAAAAGAGCTTTAATGTGGCCAGAAACTGTGCAATCGCGTAGTTAAGGCGCTATTTTACACCGAGTTTGGTGTCATTTTAACCCAAAGAAGCTCACTTTGCGACCCGCCGCTAAACCAGCTCACCTACATCATAGGCAGCGCATTAGCGCGTAGCTATAATATACTAAGGTATACTTAACACCTGTGCATCCCCTTACAGCTACAACGGGGCACACCTGGAAGGTGCAGTTTCTATAAAGATAGTTAATCAAAAAAGATATTGCCGGTTTTTTTTGTTTACACTCAATACCGAGTGTGAAATGAGCGTATAATGTTTTGGCGTAACGTTATAACATATACAAATCTTTGACGGTCTTTTTATCCAGCTTGTACACAAGTCAGCATATGTGCCTCATGCAATTTAATGGCATAGATTTGTAGAGGAAGAAATTCTCCAGATAGCCCTTTTTTGTTTTTTGAATTTCGCATTAGTTCTTAAATGGGAATGTAAAGAGTACAAAAATCCGAGGGATGAGGATATAAAGACACGTTATGGTTGAGTTTTCGACCTGTCTATGTTTGACAACAACTCCGCTTAGGAGTCCCGAGAAATTTTTTCTCATGTAATTGTACTATGGCTCAAGGACTACTTTATGCTAACTAGCAAACTTTTGTACACTCAACTAAGATATGTACCAGGGGTTTAAACTTTACACTCACGTCGTTTATTGTAAATGACAGATTTTGTCTAAGATTTCTCTGCCGACTTTTTCGCTTATAAGATGGGATAAATTTAATAAAATAAAAATAGGGTACTTCTAAGGGCTACTCGTCGCAGCAAACCACATTTAAAAAAGAATATATCGAATTATTTATTGGGCTGTTACTCGTAAGTTCGAAATTAGGGTTGTAAAATGAGCGAAAAACACGTTTTTTTCTTGTTTTGATTGGTAAATATTTCAAATATTTTCCGGAACAGAAGCTTTGCACATTCAACGTACCACGGTTTAAAGGCTACAAAATGGTCTGAAGCGAATTTTTTACACTCAATAGGGAGTAAGGTTCAGATTTCCAAAGTTTACAATGTGTTTGATGGTAGAAAATACGTTTTTTGTCCGTTTTTTGTTCGCCACTTTCTCGGCTTGAAATTTGGGATAGGTAGAATGGAATAAAACTAAAGTGTTTTTAAGGTTTATACGTACCGCCAAATTGCACTTGTTCAAATCAATATTTATCTTATTCGAGAGGTGTAAAATCAAAAATTGAATGTGTTAAACCTGTTTCTGTTTTGTTATTTCGGCCAACTTCTCCGGTTGCGAGTCTGGACATGATCTCAAGTTTAAAAAAGAGCATAAATCAAACGTAATACGCCAGTTAGGCGCGTTTGTTTACACTAAACAGTGGAGTAAAATTGTTTACATCTAATATTTATTTGTCTTAAAGCCATTGTTACGACTTATTTTTTGATAATTGTGGATCCTAACATCAAAGTAATATAAATTTAGAAGTCCGACTAAAACCTTCTTTACACTCTATAATTGTGTAAAGTTTAAACTGCATATCAGGCCTTGTGGAAGCTTATTTATTCAGAATGTCTTATGTAACGTCAGAATTGCGAATCTGATTGTTACTTTTCTCTAAACCTACTAGTTGTGTTCAGTTTGCGCTATTCATTTTTTGTCAGTGTGTGCTTTACACTACAAATTTATTTTACTTCCAGAGCATTGCGAAACGCTAATTTTTTGAATACGTTCCATAAGTTCCAGATTACGAATCTGACGATATAAAGTTTACACTTAAAATTGAATTTTGTTTCAGAGCGTTGCTAAGGCCTAATTTTTTAAAAATGTTTCCTATAACATAAGGATTACAAATATGTGCGTAAGTGTTCTTTACCCAATATTCGCCTTAAGTTTCTGCTGAAAACCTTAGTACTGTTTAAATAAGTTTAGGTCGTCTTGTTTGGAGAAGATATTGCTGATGTTCAGAACTGTATTGTATTTCGCGTTCTTGTACTGCTTTCATTATTGTGGCATGTTTGCGAATGTGTTTACTGACTGATTTACTCAAATCATCATGCTAATTAAAACTAGGGCACTATCAATTAGAAATGCTTCGATGGAACAAAAAAAGGCGAATGTACGTGGGATTGCGGATTATTATTGACGTAAAAGGAGGAGGACTAGGAATAACTACCTAACGCTTGGAGCCGGAATATCTGTTAAAAAGCAAACTTTCTCTAAGCAACACGAAAAATCGAAGTTTATTCTGCGGCCTCAAAAAAATGTAACCCTGTTTGAATAATTTCAATGCTTCACAAAAAGTGTATAAACATAATCTAAAATGTTCACTTTTTGTGAATTGTTTGCTTGTTGCAACGCTGACTTGCTTCGTACTGTCAGAAATAGAAACGTAAGTGCTATTGAATTTAAAAATGTTTCATTTTGTTATCATGAGCATTATAGCAACCAAACCAGGCGTCCGTTGATAGTTGTCACAATTGTTGCGATCATGCAAGTGTACTTACAAGCAGTCACGTAAGCTCACTGGTTTCCTACTGCTTTAAATCAACAATTTCTTTAATTATGTTGAATGCATCGATGTTTGCTAGTTCATTCAATTGGCTTGAAAAATTGCTCCTAGTTTACGCCATCTGATTTTCTATAGCTACTGCATAGCTAACGTGCTGCTTTTTAAATCGTTTTCTTTGTGTTCATTAGTTTATTTGTGTCTGCAGGCCGCCGAATATACTTTGATTTTTCGCGTAGCTTGAAGGAAAGTCTGATTTTCAACAGATTTTGCGACTTTTAGGCGTATGCATAGGTAGCTTTTTCCTAGTCTTCTCCTTTCAGGCACGTAGCTCTGGGGCGGACTGGGGGGTCCGGACCATACCTGGGCGTGAAGTGGGTGGGGTTTTGAGGGTATGCAGCCCCGAGAAATCAAAATATCACCCCAGAAATCAAAATATTCCCCAGAACTCAATTTTTAAAATTTTTTCGCAATTTTCTGATGCCAATGGATAGTGCTTGATGAGAAACGTTGAAAAATAGGTTTTTTTGCTGTAGCAGCATTTTTTAAGGCCATGTTTTTACCTTTGAAAATATCTTGAACCCATCAGAACTTTCAAGGCGCCCACCCATGGTCCGGACCTTCCAAAATTCAGAAAAGACCGGAAAAATAGGACTTTTACACGCTAGTTTGTGCTATTTTCGGCCTAAACCCTAAAATTGGTGTTGGTCGCCCCAAAATAGGAGGGCCAGCTACATGCCAGCCTCCTTTTACATCCCATGATAATGCACAATCCCAAGTCCGCACCAGTCTTTATTTAAACCTTTTTTAGGCAAGCGTCATAATAGTCGTGTACACCACATCTGGGCGTGGGGGGGGGGGGTTTGGGGGGAGTATGCCCGCCAACGGGAAACCAAAATACCTCCCCCTCAGAAATAAAAATACTTTTCCAGAATTCAATTTTTGGAATTCTTTCGTTCGTTTTTCGCAATTTTTTGATGCCAATGGATAGTGCTTGATGAGGAACGTCAAAAAATGGTGTTTTTTACGCCATGCCACCATTGTTTAGGAGCAATTTGTTTCCCTTTTTACATCCACTGGATTTTTTACTATCCATTGGCTTCAAAAAATTGCAGAAAAAAACAGAAAACTTTTCAGAAATTAATTTCTGGGGGCAGTTCGGTTTTCGGGGGGGGGGGTGTGCTTTGATTAAAAAATAGACAAAAGTTTTTTGTAACGTTTGTATCATTGGTTATCCCTAGCTGCTCACATGCACATTCGTGTGTAATGCTGGCGATAACAGCAGTACCTTAGCATTTTGAAAAATAGCTATTTTGCATTTCTGTTCTTTCTTTTATTCACACGGCTCGAAAATTAGGGAGGCATGCGACAAGATGCCTAACATATCAGAACCTTGATTCTAATTTATAGTTATTCTCAAGTTTGATTCTATCTGATCTTTTATGCTGTTTACATACATTGTACAACACTTGTTTTCGATTCGACACTTGACTCAAATCTATCATAATGTCAAGAATACTAGTTCTCAATTTCTGCGTCCTATTTGTAATAGGAATTGTTTCTTTCAATACACTCAAGCTGATATAACCTTTGTGCTGTAATATTCACGTTCGTGTTTCATAGTCAGATTTGAATAACCGTTTTACCGTTTATTTACTAATGCGTGTAAAATGACACCGTGTCTTTTCATGTAAATTTTTGGTTAACATTTAATGGTTTGACGTTCATTTCGTTAGTGTTAGTGATTGGGACAATAAACGCTCGTACGAACCAGCAGCTATTCGCAACATGGTCCGCCAAACCGGATGACGTAGATAGATACGACGAGACGCGACGTTGATTTAGCGACATATATGCAGCGGACGCTACATTATTTTATTGAGTAAGTAAAATGGTGCTTGTTACAGTTAGTGAATTGTGCTGTCGTCGTTCGGCACCCAGTAGAAAATCTTAGAGCCATTCTTCAACATTTAGCTTTAGGCACTGAGGGTAAGAGGAATGAGCTGGAAAATTGTTTAAAAGATTATGTTAAGGGCGAATTGAAAACGGCAGGCGTAAAAACGATTAATTCTAGTAGGGTAAACAAATATGGGATTGAAGTGCCCGAAGAATTAGTTTCTAGCCATAAGGATAATAGGTCAGATAGTGAATCTAGTGATTTAGCCTTAAATAACGTACTTGAGTTACCGGAGAATGATAAAAACTTGGGTGAGGATGAAAATCGTAAAAACGAGTTTGATGGTTTTGCTGACTTAAGAAACTTGATAAGCGATAACTTCGGAAAATTTGGTGATCATTTCGGAAAATTAAATGATAAAGTTTCTGGAATCGATAATAAATTCGAAAAGTTAGATGAACAAGTTACTGGAATTGATAATAAATTCGAAAAATTAGACGACAAAGTTGATCAGAAATTCGATGTTTTAACTTCTAGTATTGTTAATCTCGAATCGAATTTTACGAAAAAATTTGCTGATGTAGAAGCTTCTGTAGTAACACTCGAAGTGAAAACACATACGGACGTTTTACGCTTAGAACAAGAAATAAGGCACAGTGAATCACAGGTAGCAGATTTGAGGCACGATTTCAAGAAATTTACGAACATTACGGAAAATAGCGTTGCGAAAAATTCTGAGTATAATAAGGAAATAATAAATGGAATTATAAATGAAGTGCATAGAGTAAGAGCTAAAGTTGATGCGCTAGGTACGTCACGAGAATTGTTTATGGACGGAGCCCATAATAATGTAGCTAATTTTGAATCTATCCGAGAAACGAAGGAATTTGAGCGGAAAATCGGAAAATCTGATAATGGTTCTCAGACTTCAAAAAAAGGGAAGGGAAGGAAATGTTCAGTTAGAAAACTTAGTGAAACATCTGGGTCGGAAGATGAGGGTTTGGACGAAGTGAATTCGTTTAAAGTTCCTCGACATTTTGGTCCTTGTGACGGGAATAATGAAGAAATTTTTCTTGACTGGTTAGCAAAAATTGAGAGAACGGGCGAAACTTCCCGGTGGACAGATAGGTACAAATGTTTTATTATCGCAAATCTTGTTGAAAAGCGTGCCGCTTCAGCTTACGATAAGATACCTAAGGCTAAGCGTTTTTCGTGGAACACTTTAAAGCAGACTCTTGTTAGCCATCTTGTTCCTAAGCAGCATTTTGAAAGATTGCAAACTGATCTAAAACGGCTTAATCAAAAGTTTAACGAATCAGTCAGAGATTTTAACATGTCTTTTCGAGAACGCGTTAGAAAAGCTTACGCATCCGAACCGGCAGGTTTTAATGAAAAATTTTTAGTCGAAATCTACATTGACTTGTTGAATAGTGATGAAATTCGTTTGGAAGTTGCACGTCAACATCTGCATACATTAGATGAGGCAATGAATTTTGCTGAAAGTGAATCCTCTTTACGTGAGAGTATAATGCGAAAAAAATCGTTTGCACCTAGGATAGCGATGCTAGAAAATCCTGAACGAAGTTCGGAACAAACAAATAGGTCGTTGAGTAGATTTCCTGTAAGATCTTTTTCTGGAAATAATTCTCAAAGTCAATCACAACCTATTAAGTGTTATTTTTGTCAAGAAGTAGGGCACATAAAAAGAAATTGTCGAAAATTTTTAGCTGGTTCTGGCTTACCGTTTCAACGTAAATCAGCTACGTACGGTTATAAGTTTTGCGTTTTGTGTTCAACTGTGGGGCACGAGGCTGCAGAATGTTCTCGTTCAGCTATGCATTTGCAAGCTACTTCGAGCCAGTCTGCTGGGCAATCATTCATGGTTCCTCCTATGCCTCCTGTGAATCAGAATGCAGTCGTTAATTCAGCGTCTCCTGTTTTTACTAATTCTGAGCTCCCTACTTGCCTTACAATTAGTCGTAAGCGTTTTAGTCATTTAAAGCCGTTGATTAGCTTGATAGTAGGTTCTGCGCATCCTTTTAATGTAACCGTTTTTGTCGATTCTGGTAGTTCTTGCTCTTTAGTACATAGAAGAGTAATTGATGAGCTTTCAAGTAATGGTGAGAAAGTAATAGAAAAACCATCAGACATAAAATCTATTCGATCGATTGATGGTCGTCCAATTAAATTCGATTCTGAGGTAGAACTGTCTTTAAGGTTACCGGACGGAAATCCCCAGACGATTTTTGGCAGTTTCTTGGTAACTGATTTAATGGAATTTGATTTTCTATTAGGCCAAGAAATAATGGATTATTATGATATCTTTGCTCGTATTCATCATAGGCTAGTATCGGTAAAAGGCACTCATGTCTTTTTTATGGATGAAAACATAAAATCTGTCTCTTATAATGCTAAAATAAGTGTCGATAAAACGGTAGTGATTCCACCTAGGCACGTAATGTATTTAGATGGATTTTCTCATTTAGATGCGGAAGGGGACGACGTAATTTTCACCCCTAGTGTTTCGGAAAAAGAACCTAAAATCGGATCTTTATTAACTGAAAGCGTAACTCAAATTGTTAATGGACGGATAAATCTGCATATCGTAAACGTGTTAGATGAACCTGTTAAGCTATTTAAAAATCAGGTCGTAGGGTATATAGAACCATTCATAGAACCACAGCAGGTTACTGAAAGTAAGGAATGTGAGGAAAATAAAGGAACACAAGCAGATACGGTATTAGCTGGAGTTGCGCTTAAGTTGACAGACTCGGTTTTAGCAGAAAGCGAAAAATACGAACTTATCGAATTACTTCGGAAAAATGGAGACGTATTTTTCGAAATTTCTGGTAAACTCGGTAGAACGAATAAAGTTAAGCATAAAATCGACACTGGTAAAAATGATGCTGTGAATCAACCTCTCCGTAGATTTCCAGAAGCCCTGAAAAATGTAGTGGATGGGGAAGTTGAAAAAATGAAATCACAAAATCTGATTCTGCCTTCTCAGAGTCCTTATCGTGCGAATATTGTTTTGGTGCCTAAAAAAGACGGTACACTTAGGCCGTGTGTAGATTTTCGTGCTTTGAATGCTATTACGAAAAAGGACGGGTACCCTATTCCGAGAATTGACGAAACTTTGGATTGTCTCGGTAAAGCTAAATTTTTCACCACTCTTGATTTAGCTTCCGGTTATTGGCAGGTTGAATTAGAAGAAAATAGCCGAGAAAAGACGGCTTTCGGGACCAGGAAGGGCTTATTTGAATTTTCAGTAATGCCTTTTGGGCTATGTAATGCGCCTAGTACTTTTCAAAGGCTAATGGATTTAGTTTTGTCAGGATATCAGTGGGACTTTTGCCTTGTATATCTTGACGATATTATAATATTTTCCGAAACATTTGCCGAACATATTGAGCATTTACAGAAAGTTTTTGATAGAATTCGCGAAGCGAATTTGACGCTTAAAATCGCTAAATGTAAATTCGGACGTGAAAAAGTATCGTTTCTCGGGCACATTGTTTCGAAAGATGGCATTCAAGCTGATCCAAAAAAGATAGAAAGTATTCAAAATTGGCCTGTTCCGAAAAATAAGCAAGACGTTGCTAGTTTCTTAGGTCTTTGCAGTTATTATCGGCGATTCTCGCAGAATTTTTCTGAAAAAGCGACTCCATTGTTAGACGTAAGTAAGCCTAAGGGTAATCCATTTAGTTGGGGTATGGAGCAACAAGGATCATTCGAGCGATTAAAGCAAGACGCTATGAATTATCCGATTCTAAGGTATCCCGATTTTAATAAAACTTTCATTGTTTATACGGATGCATGCGAAAACGGTCTTGGTGCGGTTTTAGGGCAAAAAGATGAGACAGGTGAGTGGGTTATCTGTTATGCCAGTAGAGTTTTAACTGACGCCGAAAAAAGTACCACATAAACGACAAGGAAATTCTGTGCGTTTTTTGGGCAGTACATAAAGTATTCAGACCGTATTTGTATGGTAGATCTTTTGAGCTCGTCACTGATAGTTCAGCTGTTTTCTGGTTTAAAAGCTTAAAAGACGGAAATGCTCGTATCATGCGTTGGCAGGATACTTTAGCTTCTTATAATTTCACGGTTACTCAGCGTAAAAGTAAAAATCACGGAAATGCTGATGGTCTTTCGAGAAAAGCTGACATAGGGAATTTGTCTGAAATACCAGAAAATAGTGAGATTGGCATAGCTTGTCTAGAATCCGACGTGATTATAAATCTAGAGGAGAATATTCCCTCCTGGAAAACCGAACAAGCGAATGATCCATTTTGTTCAAAACTTTTGGAGTTTTTGGCCAAAAATACACTACCAAATGACGTAGAAAAATCCCATGAAATCCAAGTTTTAGCGCGGGATTTTGTGATGGATGAAAATGGGCAATTGTATCGCATTCTGGAAAACGTTGGGCAAAAACTTTTCTACCAGTTAGTCGTTCCAGAATCTAAAAAGAAAGATGTATTATGGTTCTATCATAATTCTAAATTTGCAGCTCATTTAGGTGCGATAAAAACGTATCGTAAGATTATTTGTAAGTATTGGTGGCCTTGCGTAGCTAAAGATGTAAATGAATGGGTAAAAACTTGTAAAAACTGTCAGCAGATTAAGCTTTTACCGAAAAAGGCACCTTTACAAAATATTGAAATCGGTAATGTCTTTAGTCGTATTGCTATTGATATTGCGCAATTACCATTAACTTTAGAAGGGAATAAATACGTAATAGTTTGTACGGAATATGCAACTCGTTGGGTGATAGCTAAGGCAGTTCCCACCATGACCGCAGAAACAGTTGCTAAATTTATATTGAATGAAGTAATTTGCCAACACGGCGTTCCGTCTAATATTCTCACGGATCAGGGATCGCAATTTACTTCGGAAGTTGTAATGAATCTGTGTCGACTTTTGGAAATCTCGCAATCTTTTACAACCCCAAATCATCCCCAAGCTGATGGCTTATGTGAGCGATTCAATAGAACGCTATTTCAAATGCTAGCAGCTTGTGGAGCGGAATATAGTTGCGAATGGGATGCTCTCTTATCATTTGTTGTTCTGGCATATAATACAGCACAGCATTCGTCTTCTAATGAATCGCCTTTTGAGTTATTGTACGGGAGAGAGCCTGTTTTTCCGTTTGATCTCAAATCGCATAGGGAGGTGGATCCTGATTTTGTTGGACCCATGCATGCTGACGTTATTAGACAACGTTTGATAGTAGCTAGAAAAATTGCACTTGATCATTTAAATAAGGCTCAAAATCGACAAAAATTGCAGTATGATAAGAACGTTTCTCATGTAACATTTGAAAACGGGCAGAAAGTTTGGCTTTGGAACACTTTAAGACCAAAAGGTGTGCGTGGAAAATTAGTACCAAAATGGGTTGGTCCCTATGTAATCGTAAGACGCGAAAGTAACGTAAACTACAGAATAAGACCGTTGCATGTACGTGGACCCGAAAAAGTAGTGCATTTTAATCTTTTGCAAAAATTTTCGGAACCTAATCAGTCTGAAAATGTGATACAAAATGACGTACCTAAGAAAATTAATAAGGCGCAGCACCTGAATTTGCCTAATCAAGGAGAACTAGTAGTGGTTAAGCCCCGTAGACTACCATATTGTCCAGCTATTGTTTTAAATAATGCTGAATTGCCTCAAAAAGAAAGGCGAGAAAATGAAATTGTTGTAAGGGTTTTAGGAAGCAATTTAATCACGTCTGTTGATTTTAATCATGTTTTCGAATATAACGCTGATAGTGACTCGAAGTTAGAAGCCCTTGCACGAACCAGGTTGGCTAGATTAGCCTTAGAGGAAGTTAGAAGTCTCGTACAACAGTAAATTTTTATAATTTTAATTTATAGCATTTTTTTTGTTCAATTGTGTTTGTTCGTAATAGTGATTTAATAACACGTATTGAACTAATTCGAGTTTCATTGTAGAATGTATAAGAATTTGGAATCTTGTCGAATAGCTTGTGGTTTTGGGGATAAAGATTGGCCACAGAGACGCGTCATAGCAGTAGCAGATGAACGGAGTGACGCGAAGGCAACAAATTTGAAAGAATTTCGGCTGATGCTTGGTCCAGCGTATTCAGTAGCCGATATTGCACCAAAAATTACCGTGAGAGAAGGTGAGCTTTATATAATTTTGAATGCAGATCAAATTGCAAGCTTACCTGAAATATCTTGGTTAATTTCGAAATATATTAAATGGTTCGAAATTAAGCGGAAATTCTTCAATTATGATGCACCAGATTGGTCACCATATTTATACGCAGCTTTTCGGTTTATTATTAGAAAGCTTAAGTATTATTTAGAAAGGCGAAAAATGGTGCACCACTTGGCGGATTTGACTAAAGTAATACGCAAAAAATGCGATGTTATAATATCTCACGCTAGAATTTCGTCTCGTAGGAAAAATGGGATAAGACAAAAATGGAAAAGGGGAGGAAAGGCAGGTGAACATAAGCGGTTAATAAGATATAAAGAACGTTTATTAAGAATGCGTAAGTATGGATATAAGATAAATATTCCGAAAACGCCTAGGTTGTCGTCTAAAATTCGTTTAGCAATAGGCCGTAAGAAATTGTCAGATTGGAAAATAAAATCTAGAATAGAGTTTGATAAAATAGAAAAGCGGTATCTCGTACCTAAGTTTAAAGTTCGAAAATGTCGGAATAGCGTAACTCATAAATGGTCATTTTTACGTAAAAGTTGCCGATATGCGTTTAGTCCGAAAAGTATTTCTTGGAAATATTGTTCTGGATATTTTCGTGCTTCGGAAAATGCTAATAACTATGAAATAGCATGTTTTCAGCGTTGGCAGTATTTGTCTAGGCTGCGTAACAAGTTTGTGAGAAACTCTAGGAAATTTTTAAGGCGGTTACCATATGAAAAGCGTATTGTGCCAGTTTCAGTTAAGAAAATGTTAAAAGCTCGTCAAATTCTTTTATCTAAGATAAGTAATTTTGAACACTATGCTGAATTGTATTTTTAAAAGCGGTAAATCGAATGTTGTAGATATTTTGCAGGGTAAAATTAGTCGACTAAAGGCCATTTTTCAAAAATCTTGGTATTCTGATTCGGTGCGAGCAAGCAGTTCGCCTGATTTAAGACTGATGTAATTAATGTGTGCGAACTGATTATGAAAGCTGAGCAGGCGTATTTCACGGAGAAATTTTGGTACAAACTTAAGAAGTAGCTTAGGTTTAGTAGCTTAGGTTCGTATGAAAATTTACCATGAATATAGCTTTGTTTCTATTATTTTTCTCTAACATAATTTTGTTGATAACGTGGATTTAATGAATTAATCTTCGTTTACTATTCTTAGTTCTCAAGTCGAGTAAAGCATTGAAAATTTCGTAGTCGTGATTGGAGAAATTTTTAGTTGAGCGTTTTGTCAATAGATTAGTCCTTTGCATTGATCGTATTGCTTCGTTTATAGGCTGTAGTGCAAGAAATATTGTTTCGAAATTTTTGTGCCGAGAATCGTGGAGCACTCAAAATTATGGTAGCAGTAAGGCTTGAAATTACTTCTTAAATTGAGCGGTTCCAACCAGGAAAAATAGTCAAAATAAAGGTACGTTTTGTGATTGAAAATTGGAGATTTTTGGAGAAAATCGAATGAAATTTATGGGCGGATGACCATGGAGCTTAAGTTGGAATAATTTTAAAAGGCTAGGGGGATTAGGTTCCTCGCATTGGTCAGATTCGATCGTTCATGCCAATGTACGAAAACGTGTGCGACGTCTGATGCAGTCTACACATCTTAATCTTCGAAGCATCAGTGATAATAGATTTAGCAAGATAAAACGGTGGCGACGAATAGAAATCGAACTTTTCACGTCTACGATGACCGACGACGGCATCTTCTGTAACTTCACATCATCAGGACTCTACGACTTCTTCCCGCTTCTTCTACGTCATAAACTTTTGCTACTTCACGAAATTCCACCCGGCTTTCTCAACGTCAAATCAGGATTTTTGTTTTTGTTGGTTGTTTACTCGTAAAAGACGCTGGTTAAAATAGAATTTAAAAAAATACAACAGCTAGAAAAAATAATTAACCAGCCAAAATTTGTCAGTATTGCTCTCGTAATATTTCAATTTTAATCTTCGTAAATTGATTTGTATCGAGCACAAACTAATTTCTTATGTTATCAGTTTGTGCGTGACGGGGTCAAGTTAGAAGGGTAGTTGCTTTCAAAAGTATTATTATTAGCTGTGGTTGTGAACTATATATTTAGTGGTCGGGTTCCGGGAAACCCTGTTTGGCTGGTCCTAGCGATATTTTATCTGAGAATCCAGAAATTGAGTATAGCATAAATTGGCCAGAGTATACGGTTTGCCAGAGTGGCTTTACAAAGGTATCAAACGGGTTAGTATGGCTGCAAGAAACGGACTACATCGAAGTGACCAATATGTTTGCACGGTTGGCGTAGAGCCAAGATTAAAGGTACCTATGTATACCTAACTACATAGGCATGCAGCCAAGAATGCTATAGGATCATTAGGATCATGGCAAATTTCGTAATTAGGGCGGGGTAGCCCAGGTCGGGATGGGTTTTTCTCAGTCCATCCTTATTCTTGTCCCATGTTAGTTTCTTGAATTGTATTAGCTTGTATTTGTTTATCTTTTGGACCTCAGTGGTATTCGGTCCTAAAGGGGAAGGTGTAATGGGAATTGTTTCTTTTAATACACTCAAGCTGATATAACCTTTGTGCTGTAATATTCACGTTCGTGTTTAATAGTCAGATTTGAATAACCGTTTTACCGTTTATTTACTAATGCGTGTAAAATGACGCCGTGTCTTTCATGTAAATTTTTGGTTAACATTTAATGGTTTGACGTTCATTTTCGTTAGTGTTAGTGAGTCGGACAATAAACGCTCGTACGAACCAGCAGCTATTCGCCACATATGTTCAACAACAAATAATGTGAAGAAAAATTTGAAAATCGAAGAATATATCAATGCCTTACATTAAAAAATGAAAGAGAACTTCATACATGCATGCAGATTCCTTATGTCTGATTAAACGTATTTATACTCCTGATTCTTATTATAAGAAAATATGTATAAAAAAGTCGTGAAAAATGAATTTGCAGCTCACTATAAAATATAAACTAGCATGAAGCTTATGGTTTCGGTAAGATTATGTTTACCCTACTGAGTTTTGGCGATCGGAGGCCAGTGGAAAATTTTTTGTATTGAAAACATGAGCAGTGGGGTAGAAAGTAAGCTAAGTAAGCATATATGTAAGAGGAGTGGATAGGTTAATCCCTCATCCAAAGACGGACGTCCCCTTTCCCCCAAAGCCAGAACATTTTTAACCACCTCCCCCGATTTTTTTGGAAAAATTAATTTTTGGGCTATTTTTAGGCGTTTTTGGTCATTTTTGGCCCAAAAATGGAGGTCTTTACCCCGGAAAATGGCCGAGGATCCCCGGAATTTCGAATCGTTAAATGTATGTATTTAAGTTAAACGTTTCGTCTTAGATCAGGAAATATCACAGATGACCCCTTTTTCTCACACCTTCCATTCTCGCGCATTCCTGCCTTTTAAATCATTCTGACAGATTGACCTCGGCCCCTATAAAGAAATTACCGATATGATGGATTCTTTTATGCCACTCGAGAAAGGTCAGAGTGGTAGATATGGCAATGTTATCATTAAAACCAACTTTGTTGAAATTTTCGAGCAATATCAGATGCGGCTAGTGTATGCTTTTGGTGCTCGACATAAACCCAGAATGGTGATTATGCATATGATTTATAATTATAGCTGAATAGATAAATAAAGCGAAATCTTCAAAAAAGCCTAAATTTTCATAGATCCTATTCAGAAATCTGACCAGCTGCGAACACATATGGGAGGGGGCAGACCGGACCTATTTTTGACAATTTTACATCATCAGACTTGTGGAATTGGGTTTCTGCCCAATGATGGTTACAAGCATACATGGGTAGCAGCCAAATGCGATTTTGAGGGTTATCGATTTAGCGGGGGGTTTTCAGATTCTGCTTTTTGTAAAACCCATGTTTAGAAGTCTAATTATAGGGTAAGGGCAAGAATATGTAAAAATCACAAATTCCTGAAAGTCAGAAGCTGTGGTTTCCAAATGTCAGGTAATTTGAGGAAGGAATATGCATGTACGAGTATTGTACATGCGCATAAATCATTTAATAGTTTTTGATAAAAAAATCGAACGCAATTTGCTTTAGTCCTCCTTAATATTGTCAGTAACACGAATTCTCAACTAATCTTCCTTGTTTCCTGCCTCAAAGGAAATCCTTTATAAAATTTTATTTATTCTTAGTGAGATGTCATGTAATCCGTATTGGTTTAGTCCCATGAAATAAGTGAAAAAGAATTCATGAATTTATTAATTTAATTTTTTCCTTAGTCATTAAATGGCATTGTGATGAAGAAAAGTCCAAAATACCTGTAAAATTTTTAAAAAGTATGGCCTATGATGATTATTTTTTGAATTAGATTTTTTGTCTTGAATCGTGCGTTAGCAGGTATGTACCTTGTCTAACTATGACTGGCCTGTGGACCACTTTACATGTACTTACCTAGTAAAAAGTCATGATAGTAAATACTTGAATATGATTTCAGTAGATGAGCGAATCAGTTACTTACACATGCTCAGATTATTTGTGGCGCTGCATGTCATTTTCCAACGTATCATTATGTATAAATTCTGATGGATTAAGATGTCACTTGAAGTAGTGGAATAAAAAATAAGCTTGGAAAAATAGGAAAAAATAAAAACTATAGTGGAAATAAAGGGTAATTATGATTTGTTTCATAAACACAAAATGTATTTAATCCGACATAAGAAGCCTGCATGTATTTATGCTAGTTGAACGAAACACGAATTTCAGAAATTCCTCAATTCTTCGATTTTTAACCTTTTCTCCATATTATTCAGTAATTGTTGAATACATGAAAAATCTTACAGTACCTGTCAAACATGCACTCCACGTAGGGAGTTCGAGGAGGTCTCAACTAGGGATGTTAATCGTTATAATAACGTTAGTTGCTGGATAATTAAGCGGTCTTCTCGAAACTTTGATGGAATACTTTTCACAGTAAAAGAATGTTTTGATTTTTCAATTTCATTTTTTGACCTTAATATTAATGCCAGTGGATTTTAAACTACATTTTTAGCTTTGACACAAAATTCTTTACCAGAATATGTAAAAATAAAAAAATTTTGAAGAATGTTATGCTGAAAAATACGTTTTAAAAATTAAGGATATTTAAATGACGTTAACCTTTAACAACGCTAGTCTACCCTCCAGAATGGAAAAAAATGAGGAATTTTCTGGAGATAGTGAAGACCAAAAATGGATGAAAATCGTAAATAATAATCAAAAATGCTTGAAATTGACCAGAAACTGTGAAATAATGTAGTTTCATTGCTATTTTAGCATTTATATTAGTTTTTGAGATTACTTTGACCCAAACAAGCTTACTTATCGACCCCTAGACATACTGACCAGTCGGCCATGCGGCATGCTGTGCTTCGATGGCACCTATACGTCGTGTACATTTGCAAGACTAATGTAACGCCTCTTGTTTAATTCGTGTGCAACATTTGGAAAAAATAGACACTTATAAACATACAAGAGCAGCAAAAAATTTTGGGAGTGCAATGTGACGAAATCGCCAAAAAATAGCAATAAAAAATGAATTCTGGGGTGGTCTATCGATAGGGGCCTGTAGGAGGGGATTGTCTGATTCTTGGAGAGGGTCGAACGAGACCCCACATCTCCACGCCCATGTATTCTAATAACTGGCGAAAATTAACGTGGCTTATAATAATCTGTCCGTTACGTGTGGTTTGTTTTTCAGATCACGGCTCTACACCTACCGTCATGGCTTTTGACGACTGATATGCGGTATCTAGATTTGGTAGCTGGCTGTGCTACCCTGATTGAAAGATTACATAAGAAAGCAAAGGATATTCGACGTCTGCCCGGCGTGCTTTTGCAGGATTCCACCGGGCTGTATCAGTCGCCAGCCCTTTTGGCTATTTAATTGGCCACGCAAGTAAGAAAACGATATATATAATGAATTCAAGTGCAAAAACAAAATCGGATCGGAAAGGTATAAGTTTCAAACTTTATGAGTTAAAATTTTGCTTAAATACAAAATGTCGATAATTGAGATGGTTTTATAATCGCGAAATCATGAGTATAAATATGTTTAATCAGACTAAAGGAATCTGCATGCATGTATGAAGTTCTTTTATTTTATAATGTGAGGCATTGATAGATTCTCCGATTTTTAAATTTTTCTTCATATTATTTATTTTTGAACGCATGAAAAATCTACGAGTCGGGCACATGGGGGTTTAATGTGTCTAGACACTCGGAAGGAAGAAACGGGAAATTTTGAGGAACAATAAGGCAAAAAGTAATGATCAAAATAGATAAAAATCGATGATTTTCTCAAAAAGTGAGCGAAATAGATCCAGAAACTGTAGAATAACGTAGTTTTAAAGCTTTTTTAGCAAATATGTATATCAGTCTTTGACACAACTGCTAGAATCCAGTTGTGCTGTGCTTGCATGATCACTACTCATACACCTTAAATCTTCAACTGTTCTTATTCTCCATGCTAAAGCGGAATGCAGTAAAAGAGAAACGTCTTTGTATTATGATAAATTACTAATTAAGTCTAATTAAAGATTAATTCATTGGATTAATTTTGATCAATTAAAATCAAGATTAATTTATTGAATTCTCAGTATCAGGTATTTTGCGAGCGATCTCGATTAAATATAGTCGGTATTATGATAGGTAGCGCGATAGCGCTACCTATAATATACTTGGCCATCCTCTTTCTTAAAGGTATGTTTATCACAGCGAGCGCGAAATCTGTGTTCCCCCTCACAGCAACAACGGCACACACCTGGGAGGTGCGGTTTTTCTTAATCGATGGATAATTAAAAAATTCGATGCCCGTCTTTTTTTGTTTACACTCAATACTGAGTTAGCAATGGGCGTGTAAAGTGTAAACCGAAAAATCAAATAATTTACGTAGGGCCAATTTTTTTAAAAATTTTGCCCCTGAGCTGTAGATAACGAATCTGACCTTAAAATTTCTTTACACTCAATGGTTGTTGCACAAAAGTGTAAAGTATTCGTGTTTTTTACTCTTTGTGTGTCCTTGAGCTTATCTAATTCAATTTTTGGAATCTGTGCAGTCCAATCAGTTTTATACTGTAGAGGGTTGCAAAATCTCAAAACTGAATTTTTTCTCTCATAATGCAATATTTCGTTATCTGTGATCGTTTTAGTGTAAAGGGTTCGAGACGAAAAACGATATTTCTTAAAATACTCCGCTAAGTAGGCGGAACATGCTAATTATGCTTAAAAGATGCCCTGACCTTAGCGTTACAGATCCCAGCTTATTTTGTTTCTATACACCCAATATTGCGGTATTAGCACAAGTGTAAAGTTTACACCGAGAAGCATTTTTGCGCCCAGAGCGTCGTAGATGATGAATTTTTTAAAATGTTCTCCGTAAGGTCAGAATAACGAATCTGACCTTTAAACTTTTCTACAGCCAGTGTTTGATGAGGTATGAAGAGGTGAACTTTGAATTATACCTACATCTATTTTCTAATGCCGATAGATAACTCCGTATTGCATATTGTTTGATCAGATTTTTCTTATTTCAGAGGTTTTTGACTCGTCTTTGATAAATAATTATTTTTAGCGCACCATTCTTAAACTTGAGTAGAATGATGAATATTTTTCAAAATAGTATAATCAAACTGAAATCTGCCGATATGTCGAGTTGCAGGCGCGTATACACGATTTTTTTGAGGTTCAAAGAAAAAATAATATGAAATACCTACTCAAAAGCCTGAAGGAGGAGCTCATTTTATAGTAGGTGGGTTTGATACCAATTTCAGTCCAAAAAAGCTTCAAAAAACATTCATGCCAATCTGCTTTCTCTGAGTGCACTGTACAGCATCAAACATCGAGGGGGGCTGTCAAAAAGAATATTAAAAAAATATCTTATACTTTAAAACGCGTACAAATCCGATTTTTTAAAAATTTATTATGAAAAATTTTTAAATGGACTTTGGGTATCATACTAAATCGGAGGTGCGTAGTACCTGAGCAACACGGCTGGGATGGCCCGCTCATGCCCCCCCCAGTGGGATCTGGGGCAGAGCGCCGGAAAATTTGCATTTTAATGCGTTTAGAACATAATTGATACACTAAAAATTTCATAAATTAATGAATCAAAAGATCAAGTGTGTCGGACTATTGTAATGTCACACAATGTACGCGATATTTATAATTGAATATCTAGACGCCGATCGTTTAATGCAAACTTATTTATAATTTGATCAATATCAATGTGCTTTTCACGATGAATTGCCAATATAGCCAAATTTGAGCATCTTTGTTCGGTCATAGTAGCTCTGAGATAGGTTTTTGAGCCGCCTCAAAGTTGAAAAGGTTCGTTCAGGCGTAGCTGTGGTAACTGGTATTGACAGCAAAACCTTAAAATGTGCATCATGATTTATTATTTGTACCTACTACATGTATAGATATACATATGTTGACATTATGGATGTGGATAGGTAAAAAATGTAATTTTCTAAGATTTTTAACACTTTAAATCCAGAAATTCTAAAGTAATTTCTGTATTACACTTTAAGAGGATTGTTTTACAATACCACAAAAAACATAAACATTGTTGAAAAGTAGTTTTTAATTTGTAGTGGATTGAATACTACAATATGTGCCTTGAGGTGAGAAATTAGCTAAATGAGTTGAGCACAATCTTTTTAAACAACACGATTTTTAGTCATAAATCCCACACCATGAGAGATGCAGGCACGTAGCTCTTGTGGAATGGAGGGTCCGGACTCCCGGACCACACCTGGGCGTGGGGGAAGGTTTGAGGGGTATGCACCCCATCCCAGAAACCAAAATACCCCTCAGAAATCAAAATATCTCCCCCAGAATTCAAGTTTTGAAAATTTTTCGTTTTTTTCGCAATTTTTTGATGCCAATGGTTAGTGCTTGATGAGAAACGTCGAAAAATGGTGTTTTTATCACCATACCACCATTTTTAAGGCCATTTTACCTTCAAAAAATTTTGCCACCCCCCCCCAGAATTTTCTTGCTGCCCACGTATGCTCCGGACCCCCCCCAAAAATTCAGAAAACTCGGAAAAATATGACTTTTTAAACGTTATTTTGTGCTATTTTGGCCTTTTTGGGCTTAGCTTCCCCCAAAATTGGTGGTCCCCCTAAAATAGGACGGCCAGCTGCGTGCCTGGTGAGATGTAAATCTTTCAAATTGTAATTTACCTCTAAACCATTGCGAATGTTGGGCTCAAAGTTTGCATTGGATAATAACAAAGAGTCAGTCGCATTCCTTGGTCGATCTTGACTGCCATCTGAAAAGTGCCGTTGCCAGGATCGGTATTCGGCCAAAAAAGTCATTTCAGTGCATTCAAGCTCGTCGGACAAAAAACTGTAAATGCCTTTGATCAAACCTTCATCATTCGCTGCAAAGATTTTAGCCGATTAATTTCTTGCTGAAAACGATAAATTCGCAGCTTTTATCAAAAAATCTAGATTCTAATTTAAGATTTCGTCCAATTGATCCAATTAGAAAAAAACCAAAAAAACTGGCACTTTTTTGTCATTTCGTAAAAATGAAAAACATGGAAGTACAATTTTTACAACATACAAGAGCAGCAAAAAATTTTGGGAGTGCAATGTGACGAAATCGCCAAAAAATAGCACCAAAAAATGAATTCTGGGGTGGTCTATCGATAGGGGCCTGTAGGATGGGATTGCCTGATTCTTGGAGAGGGTCGAGCGAGACTCCACATCTCCACGCCCATGTATTCTAATAACTGGCGAAAATTAACGTGGCTTATAATAATCTGTCCGTTACTTGTGGTTTGTTTCTCAGATGACGGCTCTACACCTACCGTCATAGCTTTTGACGACTGATATGCGGTATCTAGATTTGGTAGCTGGCTGTGCTACCCTGATTGAAAAGATTTCATAAGAAAGCAAAGGATATTCGACGTCTGCCCGGCGTGCTTTTGCAGGATTCCACCCGGCTGTATCAGGCGCCAGCCCTTTTGGCTATTTAATTGGCCACGCAAGTAAGGAAACGAGATATACAGGGTGTTTCAAAAAATAACGGTACCGCACTAATAAATGTATACTGTAGCATATACATAAAATTAAGAATTAAAACTTCGCAGGAGTGTAGTCTTATGTATGGATGCTTGTTTGGCATAATTCTTAATGTGAGAAAAAATTCTCCTAAATCTATGGCTTTTCTTCTCAACTCACATAGTTCGAGTTTTGGCGCCGAATTTTTCTTAGGATTTTCGCTAAAATAGTAAAATCTAACAGCTCGTATAAAAATGTTGACAAAATTTGTATACAAAATGCAGATTAGAATTACTGCTCACTTAAAAAGGCAAATTTCAGGGCCTGGAAGTGCCTGACTGCAAAAAATCAATGACTTCATCTATCAATTTGTCTATCGAACAAAATTGACTGACAGATCTAATAGAGGTCATTGTGGGTAACACTTACTGTAACGTTACAGCAAAATTTTTCAGTTGTATTGAATAAAATTCTCTTCGTTTGTTTCTAATGTTTGTTTCTCCAACCGCTGAAAATTACAGCAGTCTACGTTCAGTGATTACTAAATTATTAGCGGTCATCACTAATTTGGCAAAAATTTTAAAGTTTCCGCGGAAGCGTACATGGCTTTAGGAAAAAAGCCCTGAATTCCGGGGATATCTTTCCCATATTATAAAATTTTACTAAAGAAGCGACCAAACAGTAGATCACACTCTTGCAAAGTTTCAACTATTAATTTTAAATGTAGTTAAAATTTTGCTTAAATACAAAATGTCGATAATTGAGATGGTTTTCTAATCGCGAAATCATGAGTATAAATATGTTTAATCAGACTGAAGGAATCTGCATGCATGTATGAAGTTCTATTTTATTTTTTAATGTGAGGCATTGATAGATTCTCTGATTATTAAATTTTTCTTCATATTATTTATTTTTGAACGCATGAAAAATCTACGAGTCGGGCACATGGGGGTTTGATGTGTCTAGACACTCGGAAGGAAGAAACGGGAAATTTTGAGGAAGAATAAGGCAAAAAGTAATGATCAAAATAGATAAAAATTGATAATTTTCTCAAAAAGTGAGCGAAATAGATCCAGAAACTGTAGAATAACGTAGTTTTAAAGCTTTTTTAGCAAATATGTATATCAGTCTTTGACGCAACTGCTAGAATCCAGTTGTGCTGTGCTTGCATGATCACTACTCATACACCTTAAATCTTCAATTGTTTCTTATTCTCCATGCTGAAGCGGAATACAGTAAAAGAGAAACGTCTCTGTATTATGATAAATTACTAATTAAGTCTAATTAAAGATTAATTCATTGGATTAATTTTGATCAATTAAAATAAAGATTAATTTATTGAATTCTCAATATCAGGTATTTTGCGAGCGATCTCGATTAAATATAGTCGGTATTATGATAGGTAGCGCGATAGCGCTACCTATAATATACTTGGCCATCCTCTTTCTTAAAGGTATGTTTATCACAGCGAGTGCGAAATTTGTGTTCCCCCCCTCACAGCAACAACGGCACACACCTGGGAGGTGCGGTTTTTCTTAATCGATGGATAATTAAAAAATTCGATGCCCGTCTTTTTTTGTTTACACTCAATACTGAGTTAGCAATGAGCGCGTAAAGTGTAAACCGAAAAATCAAATAATTTGCGTAGGGCCAGTTTTTTTAAAAATGTTGCCCCTGAGCTGTAGATAACGAATCTGACCTTAAAATTTCTTTACACTCGATGGTTGTTGCACAAAAGTGTAAAGTATTCGTGTTTTTTACTCTTTGTGTGTCCTTCAGCTTATCTAACTCAATTTTGGTTTCTGTGCAGTCCAATCAGTTTTATACTGTAGAGGATTGCAAAATCTCAAAACTGAATTTTTCTCTTATAATGCAATATTTCGTTATCTGTGATCGTTTTAGTGTAAAGGGTTCGAGACGAAAAACGATATTTCTTCAAATACTCCGCTAAGTAGGCGGAACATGCTAATTATGCTTAAAAGGTGCCCTGACCTTAGCGTTGCAGATCACAGCTTATTTTGTTTCTATACACCCAATATTGCGGTATTAGCACAAGTGTAAAGTTTACACCGAGAAGCATTTTTGCGCCCAGAGCATCGTAGATGATGAATTCTTTTAAATGTTCTCCGTAAGGTCAGAATAACGAATCTGACTTTTAAACTTTTCTACAGCCAGTGTTTGTTGAGGTATGAAGAGGTGAACTTTGAATTATAGCCTACATCTATTTTCTAATGCCGATAGATAACTCCGTATTGCATATTGTTTGATCAGATTTTTCTTATTTCAGAGGTTTTTGACCCGTCTTTAATAAATAACTAGCAAATGGGGCGCTTCGCTGCCCCATCTGCTAGAGTGTTTGTAAACAAATAATATCTTAACCAGTAATTAGTATTAAAAATTGAATGACTCTGCAATGGATCGGCGAGCGGTTTTTATATTTTTTATATCTAGCTGAGCTGCCCGGCGTTGCCCTGGTTGAACTTAGGCCTGATAGCTGCATGGGATTGAGATGTCTCCTGTATTTTTTTTATTTTTTGGGACTTTTGATGTTTTTGGGATATTTCTAAAAAATTGTTGGTAAAAACATATTGTATTTTTTAAATTTTTTAAAACTGTCTTTTGTCAACCATTTCTTTGATTAAATCCATATTTCTGACGTTATAGAATGGTTCTGAGAATTCTTTATCCTAAATCATATTTTTGATGTTCTGGGATGTTCTGGAAATTATACCATTAGATGGTTTGGGATTTTTAAAAATTTTGTTTGATCATAACCATATTTTTTACGTTTTGGAATATTAAAAAAACTTTTTTGGTCCAAAACCATACTTTTGATGTTTTTGGAGGTTTAAAAATTTTTTTGGTCAAAGCCATATTTTTGATGTTTTGGGGTGTTTAAAAAATTTTTTTGGTCAAAACCATTTTTTGATGTTTTGGGATGTTTAAAGATTTTTTTGGTGCAAACTATATTTTTGATGTTTTGAAACACTCAATCTTACAGCACAGGATATGTTATAGCACTGGGTATGGTATATCACGTCCTATCTTGTAGCATGAGGTATGTTATATCACGTCCTATCCTGTAACACTGGGTATGTTACATCACGTCCTATCTTATAGCATATGGCATGTTATATCACGTCCTATTGCATAGCATTGGGTATGTTACATCACGTCCTATTGTATAGCATTGAGTATGTTGTATCACGTCCTATCTTATAGCGTCGGGTTCAACTTCGTACTAATGTTCAACTTTGCCCTCATTGTAAACAAATGCAAAAAGTTGCATATTAAATTAGCCGCTAGAAGCAAAAACATTTGGATTTGTATTTTCGTATGTTTTGGGATGTTTAAAGATTTTCTTGGTGCGAACCAAACCAATCGAAAGCCGCATGATTGCTGCTTTCGATTGCTTCGCATTAAATTTCACGCGCGCTGGTTTACAAGGTCGAAAATTTTGACTTGGTGCAAGCACTTTTTCAGTGATTAATCATGTTTATAAGTACCCGTACGTGATTTCCTTTCAGCCCGTCTCATACATGTTTTATGATGCCAGATCGTATATTTAAAGTAGCGAATATGGAATCAGCGGTCCCAGAAACCCCAGGGGCCAAATTTTGGAAGCAACAGTCAATCTGTGCTTCTGCGAAAAAGACAAAAACCTAAATTTTACGCTATGCATAGGGTACCTTTGGGCTCCCGTATCTCAGAAACCAATCCGTGAATTTTCTTCATATTCTACAGTAAGGTCAGTCATAAGATATCCAATAATTGTTGAAAACTTTAAAAAAATTTAACCGCTGGGATTTGAGATATTTGATAAAATACACTTGTAAATCACGTTTTTCTTACGACATCACATCAGTTTACACTGTAGTGTAAAGTGGTTCACACCAGTCGATAGCGCATAAAAAGTTGATCTAGGGTGGCTTTAAAATTTTACCCTGCGGCAATCGCATAAGCGGCTAGAGCTACCAAAACCTTTTACATAAAGCCGTATTTTCCGGGTTTCAGGAGTCCGATCGAGCCATTTTAATCAAAAAATTGTAATTAGCGCCCGAGAATACCCATTGAGTGAAAATATAAGTATCACAAAATTATCCAGTAACAACTTTTTTGCCTCACACACACACACACACACACACACACTTACACACAACTCGAAATTAATATTATAGACTAGCAAATGGGGCGCTTCGCTGCCCCATCTGCTAGAGTGTTTGTAAACAAATAATATCTTAACCAGTAATTAGTATAAAAAATTGAATGACTCTGCAATTGATCGGCGAGCGGTTTTTATATTTTTTATATGTAGCTGAGCTGCCCGGCGTTGCCCTGGCTGAACTTAGGCCTGATAGCTGTATGGGATTGAGATGTCTCTTGTATTTTTTTATTTTTCGGGACTTTTGATGTTTTTGGAATATTTCTAAAAAAATTGTTGGTAAAAACATATTGTATTTTTTTAATTTTTTAAAACTGTCTTCTGTCAACCATTTCTTTGACTAAATCCATATTTCTGACGTTATAGAATGGTTCTGAGAATTCTTTATCCCAAATCATATTTTTGATGTTCTGGGATGTTCTGGAAATTATACCATTAGATGGTTTGGGATGTTTAAAAATTTTGTTTGATCATAACCATATTTACAACGTTTTGGAATATTGAAAAACTTTTTGGTCCAAAACCATACTTTTGATGTTTTTGGAGGTTTGAAAATTTTTTTTGGCCAAAACCATATTTTTGATGTTTTGGAGTGTTTAAAAATTTTTTTTGGTCAAAACCATTTTTTGATGTTTTAGGGTGTTTAGAGATTTTTTGGTGCAAGCCATGTTTTTGATGTTTTGGGACACCAATCTTACAGCACAGGATATGTTATAGCACTGGGTGTGGTATATCACGTCCTATCTTGTAGCATGGGGTATCTTATATCACGTCCTATCCTGTAACACTGGTTATGTTATATCACGTCCTATCTTATAGCGTGGGCATGTTATATCACGTCCTATTGTATAGCATGGGGTATGTTGCATCACGTCCTATTGTATAGCATTGAGTATGTTGTATCACGTCCTATCTTATAGCGTCGGGTTCAACTTTGTATGTACAATGTTCAACTTTGCCCTCATTGTAAACAAATGCAAAAAGTTGCATATTAAATTAGCCGCTAGAAGCAAAAACATTTGGATTTGTATTTCCGAAAGCCGCATGTTTGCTGCTTTCTTTCGAAAGCCGCATGTTTGCTGTTTTCGATTGCTTCGCATTAAATTTCACGCGCGCTGGTTTACAAGGTCAAAAATTTTGACTTGGTGCAAGCTCTTTTTCATTGATTAATCATGTTTATAAGTACCCGTACGTGATTCCCTTTCAGCCCGTCTCATACATGCTTTATGATGCCAGATCGTATATTTAAAGTAGCGAATATGGAATCAGCGGTCCCAGAAATCCCAGGGGCCAAATTTTGAAAGCAACAGTCAATCTGTGCTTCTGCAAAAAGACAAAAACCTAAATTTTACGCTACGCATAGGGTACCTTTGGGCTCCCGTATCTCAGAAACCAATCCGTGAATTTTCTTCAAATTCTACAGTAAGGTCAGTCATAAGATATCCAAGAATTGGTGAAAACTTTAAAAAAATTTATCCGCTGCGATTTGAGATATTTGATAAAATACACTTTTAAATCACGTTTTTCTTTCGACCTCACATCAGTTTACACTGTAGTGTAGAGTGGTTTACACCAGTCGATAGCGCATAAAAAGTTGATCTAGGGTGGCTTTAAAATTTTATCCTGCGGCAATTGCATAAGCGGCTAGAGCTACCAAAACCTTGTACATACATCCGTAGTTTCCGGGTTTCAGGAGTCCGATCGAGCCATTTTGATCAAAAAATTGTAATTAGCGCCCGAGAATACCCATTGAGTGAAAATGTAAGTATCACAAAATTGTCCAGTAAAAACTTTTTTGCCTCACAGACACACACACACACAACTCAGAAATTAATATTATAGATGGTTGTTGCACAAAAGTGTAAAGTATACGTGTTTTTTACTATTTGCGTGTCCTTCAGCTTATCTAACTCAATTTTGGTTTCTGTGCAGTCCAATCAGTTTTATACTGTAGTGGGTTGCAAAATCTCAAAACTGAATTTTTCTCTTATAATGCAATATTTCGTTATCTGTGATCGTTTTAGTGTAAAGGGTTTGAGACGAAAAACGATATTTCTTCAAATACTCCGCTAAGTAGGCGGAACATGCTAATTATGCTTAAAAGGTGCCCTGACCTTAGCGTTACAGATCACAGCTTATTTTGTTTCTATACACCCAATATTGCGGTATTAGCACAAGTGTAAAGTTTACACCGAGAAGCATTTTTGCGCCCAGAGCATTGTAGATGATGAATTTTTTTAAATGTTCTTTGTAAGGTCAGAATAACGAATCTGACCTTTAAACTTTTCTACAGTCAGTGTTTGTTGAGGTATGAAGAGGTGAAATTTGAATTATACCTACATCTATTTTCTAATGCCGATAGATAACTCCGTTTTGCATATTGTTTGATCAGATTTTTCTTATTTCAGAGGTTTTTGACTCGTCTTTAATAAATAATTATTTTTATCGCACTATTCTTAAACTTCAGTAGAATGATGAATATTCTTCAAAATAGTATAATAAAGCTGAAATCTGCCGATATGTCGACTTGTTGGCGCAGTGGTTGACAACTCCGTTCTCGGATGCGGACTTAAAAAAAGAATAATGGGTTCGAATCTTCTGAATGCTAAGTTTTTTATTTGTTTAAATTCTTCTGGCAAAACCATGCACTTCATTTGACTTATTCATCTATTTAGATTTTGCATTTTTTTGTTTTTTGAATTTCGCCACAGTTTCCGAATGGGTGTGTGAAAAGTGCAAAAATCTGGGGGGGGGGGTGAAAAGACACATTTTGGCCGAATTTTCGACTTGTTTATGTCTGCCAACAACTCCGGTTATGAGTTTTAGGAAACTTTTTCTGACTGATATGTACTACGATCAAGGGCTATCTTGTGCTTAAGAACAAACTTTTCTACAATCAATATGCAGTTAGTACCAGGGTTTTAAACTTTATACTCTAGTGGATGAGTAAAAAACAGAGTTTGTCCAAGATTTCTCTGCCAACATTTTCAGTTATAAATTGGGATGAATTGAATAAAATAGAAATAAAGCAACTTCTAATGGCTACACGTCGAAGCAAGCCGCGTTCAAAGAAACGTAATATTGAGTTGTTTATGGGGTGTAATGTTCGAAATCTAAGGTGTAAAGTGGGCGAAAAAACAGGTTTTTTCGTATTTTGATTGGTAAATCATATCAAATATTTTGCAAAACATACGTTTGGCACATATAAACGTACTACAATCAAAGGGCAACAAATTGGCCCGAACCGAATTTATTTAAATTTAATGAGGTGTTAGGTTCAGATTTTTAAAGTTTAAAATGTGGTGAAAAGTGGAAAATACGTGTTTGTACATTTTTTGTTCGCCACTTCCTCTGTTCAGAAGTCGAGCGAGGTCGAATAGGATAAAAATAAAGTACTTTCTAAGGGGTAAGCGTCACTGCGAATTGCGTTTGTTTACATCAGTATTTAGCTTTTTCGGGAGGTGTAAAGTCAAAAAATGAGGGAGTTAAACGTGTTTCTGTCTTGTTTTTTTTCTGTCAAGTTCTGGGTTATGAGTCTGGACATAATCTCAAGTCTAAAAATGAACTAGAAACCAAATGTGATACGCCAGTCTGTTTGCACACAACAGTGGTGTAAAGTAGTTAACACGTGATATTTATTTGTCCTCGGTCCATTGTGGAGAATTAATCTTTTCATAAATGTCGATCGTAATATCGCAGTAATATCAGAATTACGAATTTGACTGAATTTTCTTTACACTCTGTGGTTGTGTTAAGTTTACACTGCATCTTAACTTTAGTTCTAGAGCTTTGCGGAAGCTTAATTTTTTTCAAAATGTTCTACGTAAAATCAGAATTTGGAATCTGACTGTTAGTCTTCTATACACCTAGTAGTTGTGTAAAGTTTGCACTATTCATTTGTTGTCAATATGTAGTTTATACTACACATTTATTTTACTTCCAAATCTGACCGTTAGTGTTCCTTACACTTGATATTTGCGTAAAGTTTATGCCTAAAAACTTTGATCTGTTTAAATAATGTAAGGTTGTCTTGTTTAAAAGGGACAATGCTGATGTCAAGAACAATATTGTTTTCCGCGTTCTTGGACTGCTGTCATTATTGTGGTATGTTACTGTATGTGTTTACTGACTGATGTACTGAAATCATGCTAATCAAAAGTAGGGTACTAGCAAAAAAAATGCTCCGATGGAACAAAAAAGATGAATATACTTGGAATTGTGGATTATTAAGGATGTAAAAGGAGGGGCTAGGAAAAATCTACTTAAAGTCGCAAAATCTGCTAAAAATCACACTTTCTCCAAGCAACGCAAAAAATCGAAGTATATTCTGCGGCCAACAGATTAAAAATAAATCTTTAAGCATAAAAATGATTGAAAAAGCTGCACGTTAGCCATGCAGTAGCTATGGGGAATGATATTGAGTAAACTAACAGTCTTTCTAAGCCTTCATGATACATCCAAGACAACTGAAGAAATTATTGGTTTAAAACAGTAGGAAACGCGTGAGTTGACTTAAAACAGACTAAATGTAAGTACAGTAGCATTCCCGTAACGATTGTGTGCACTAATTAATCGGCCCCTGCTTTGCTTGCGATAATGTTCATAAAAAATAAAACAACTTTAAATAGAGGCGTAGCCAGGATTTTGGTTCGGGGGGCATAAACAAAAATTTTTCAAGACTACTTTTGCATTGAATGCCAGTAACGTTACATATAGTAAAACTGAGTTTTTCGACCTTTAGTAGTGTAGTCTAGCTAATTTATGGGTTTCTGACGATCAAAAATAAAGCGGCGCGAAGTATTGAAATTTTGTGGAATTTCTACCATTTACATGTAGAATTTGCGGCGTTTCTATTGACAAACAGTTCGAAAATCATAAGTGGCGCAAAGTGCCAAGAAATTTAGTCATTTTTTACACTTCCTTGACATTTTGTAGCTCTGTGAATACTACTAGTCGACTGACAGAGCGGAAAATTATCAAATTCGTACAAAACGATTTTGACAGTTCAAGCTTTTAAGAAGAATACTGCGAATTACTAACTTTGTCTGAAGATATTTTGAGTGATTCAGGCTTCTAAGCTCAATGCTGGAGCTTTACAAAAAGAAACAACAGTAAATGGCGGCGCTAGGCGCCGGAAAATTTTGACGTTTTTGCAATTTAAACTAAATTTATAGCGCTTAAATCATACAAAACAGACTAATTAATGCCGGCGCGAAACGCCGGAAATTTTTAGAAATTCTTTACCCTCTTACCTGGCATGTTATCCCTAAAATCTCGTTGCACATGTGCAGCAAGATTTTACGGCTGCTGGAAGATCTGAATTGGCGCGCTCAAGCGTTCCCAGCGGGGTCCGGGGCAGAGTCCCGGAAAATTTTGTAAAAAAGCATTTTAATGTTAAATAGTAACGTTTAAATTTTCATAAAATCGGCCAAATCTCGGTTCTGAATCAAGCCCAAAAATACTTAAAATTGACGAACTCCTGAATTGCACAAGACTTCTGAGCTGAAATGCGTTTTTCGACCTCTCGCTAAGTATATAGCGCAGCAACAGGTCGCTGCCAATAAGATATAGAAAAATGTATCAATTGAAAATTTTGTTCTTACCGTTTTCAGGCCCATTAGTGGCCTTCTATATTAACGAGATGCAGTTCAGAAAACCGCAAATGCACAAAAACATAATAAAATTTGGCCATTCCTTTCATTTAAAATAGGATTACGTGTCCTTGTAAAGAAGGATAAACAAAACAAAGAATAGACAAACTGGTACACAATCATTTTAGCAATTTTATTATTATGCTCAACAAGCATGCGCACTTTCATTCAACGAACAAATATTACATTAAATTACTAAAGTGATGTGAAGTGCTAAACTATTTCAGCTGATTCAAGCTTTTTAATTCATTGTATCTATATAGCAATAAATAATAATGACTCGGCGCGAAGCGCCGGAAAATTTTGACGTTTTTGCCTTTTTTAACTCAGTTTTCTGGACACACATTATTGCAACAGAAAAATCAACAATATTTCTGAAAAAATTTCGGGAGGGGCATGTGCCCCCAATGCCCCCCTGGCTACGCCTATGACTTTAAATAGAATACCACTTAGTTTTCTATCAATCAAGATCAAGATACGAAGCTAGTCAGCGTTGCTACTTCGCCAGCAATTTAAAAGAAGTAAACATTATAGATTTCGTTTATACACTCTTATCTGAAACTTTGAACATTATTTAAAAAAGACACTTTATTCGAAGCCGCAGAATATACTTCGATTTTTTGCGTTGCTTCGAGAAAGTGTGATTTTTAGCAGATTTTGCGACTTTAGGTAGATTTTTCCTAGTCCCCTCCTTTTACATCCTTAATAATCCACAATTCCAAGTATATTCATCTTTTTTGTTCCATCGGAGCATTTTTCTTTGCTAGTTAAATATATCCGAAGAAGGCATTACGGCTGCTTTTCCATGGTACCTTCCGGTGAGCGATTAGTTCCACTCTATACGGCGTGATAGTGCTCAATTGCCACGCGGTTATGAATTTATCGCGTACGTTCCTTCACTTTTCCGACCCTAACTTTTTATTTATATTTTTTAAATCTAACTTGTTTTAATTTATTTTTATTTACCAACAACATAATGTGGCGGATCTAGGATTTTCGACAAGACGGGGCGGAACCCCGAATTTCCCAATAATGTCAAGAACTGTCCGAAAAATACGTCCATTATTCTTAAAGTAGCGGTTTTTTGTCGTCTTCTGAAAAGCAAAATCATTTCTGATGCGAAAAACATTAGAAACTTTTCGAAATTTGCGTAGGTTTTTAAAAAACTCCGCAAAGTAGTGCAAAAATCGACACAAAGCGCCAAAATGATACTCGAGAAATCATCAGAACATAATCGATATTCTGCGCAAAATTGCTCTTCTGACGTTAAAATAAGATTACGAGCACCGAGAAAGTGATAAATGTCATTAATGAGTACTATACCGACGCGAAGCGCCGAAAAAATTCGAAAAATCATGATAAAAATGGCCCAATTCATAAGAAATACTCATTTATCCTTCATTGCGCCAAAACCCAATTTTGCTCACGATGGTGGACGGGGTGCCTCCTAAATCCGCTCTTGACATCGCGATTTTGCTTTCAAGCATCGAAATCATCAGCAGCGTCCGAGTTGTTCCCAACGTCGTCCAAATTCCCCAAATCCGTAGTCCCTTCTTCGGCATCGTTCCTAAAAGTACCCAATACCGAAATTCTATCGTCGTCTTCTTACCGGAAAATGCCCAACGGCAAAGATGCATCAATATTCGTTACCGGGGTTGAGTTAGAATCGGCAAAGTCGATCGACTTAAACACGTTAAAACTGGTGCGCCATATTAGGACGCTGACGGGTCGATTCGATTAATAAAATTGTCTACATAATTTTGCGGCCCTCCAATCAACGTATAAAACAGTTAGCCCCTTTAAAGCGATTTATTTCGTGTGATAAGCTTACTAGATGTACATGTCTGTATGTGCAGTTGATATTTGTCTTACTAACTCTTTAAAAACGTAATAGGTATCGTCATTTAGTGGCCTCATTGTCATTGGGAATCCTTGTCACCATCGCTTTTTCGTCCGCACAATGAATACAAAAACATGGGCAACATTCTACTTACGCACTTGACCTATTTATCTTCCTACGTACGCAACGATAAGAATAAAATTTTTATTGCCAATTTTGCAGATTAACTGCGCTCTTTTTTTAAACTATTTTTCTTGGATCAATTGCTATCAGCTTAAGGGTGCTGAAAGACTTTGGCACATTTTACTAATCTCATGTGATTTTAATCTCTATTTCTACATTTGTGCATAGGTATTACATAATCTAACCGGAACCATGAGCTTCATGCTGGTTTATATTTTTGGTGAGCTGCAAATTCATTTTTAACGACTTTTTTATACCTAAGATAATGCTAGAATATTTTCTACCTCACATTCAATCCATTTATTTATGATGATCACGATATTGAAGTTGATAGTAGTGTTATTTTGATATACCAAAAAATAAATTTCTGGAATGATTTCGTGTGGGCACTTGTTGGACTACCAATATCATATTTTAATTCTGAGAATTTTGGTATATCATATTCTTATCATATTAAAACTCCGGAAAATGTGAAAATATTTTTGATATAATTTTGGCATAATTTTGGTACAAAGTGGTAGCATTTGACTGATTATGAAGGAATAGTTTTGAAAAATGAGCTTGCTAAGCGAGAGTTGTAAACTAAGAGGAGCTTAAAGTTTAAACCTACCATTAAATTATAAAGATAATAATAAAAGATGTAAAGCTTTAAAGAAAAAGAAAAATGTGGTAAATTAAAACAAATTTAAAGGATATGATGAAACATTATTATTGAGAATAGGACGATCGACGTGCTATGTATAATGACTCCTTGATTAAAAGATCAAAAGAGTTGGATGCTCGACTCGATAACCTTGAAGCAATCTGATGTAATTGGATGATTGCTATTTGAGATATGTTTGTGAATAGCAGATAAACTATCACCCTGAATTGGCTTCTCCTGTAGCAAATGAGATGCCAGTATGCTCTGCCATTCTACTCCCAAAATGTCGGCGAGTTTCACCGATGTAACTAGCCATACAGCTAGAACACGTATACTTATATACTAAATTTGAGAGTAGCTTAGCAGGTACAGCATCCTTGTTCTTGAAAAACCGGCTGATACACATAACAGGTTTGTAAACAAACCTTTACTCTAATCTGAGGGTAAAATGCAGATATAACCTTTAGAATTCTGCTGCGTACATTGTAGCCATGCAGTAGTACATTGTAGCCATACATAGCACTTTTTTCCGTCTTTCGCTCTATGCCTTACCTGCAAATTTCGGAAGCATGATGCAGTAGGTATTTTCCAGGTCATATCTTCATAATACATACTTGAGTATGCATACGTATCGGTAATTACTTAATTATGTATGTACCTGATACCCAACCAAGCCACTCTCGCCTATCGTACATATATGTATACTGTAGAGTCCGTTAGGGTTGTGTACACCTGCGTTAATCGTATGTACATATATACAATTAGCGCAGTGTAGTGATTGAGTGACATCCTGTCGAAATTGATAAATGCATAACTTTTGGCAAGCTCAGCTCATTAAGGGTGGCCTAGATCTGGGAGATTTCGAAATCTCAGTTAGGTCGGTAAGTAAATGTACACACAACACATGACATTGACCCATCAAATTATATTTGTTTTCTCGATTCTTGTTTGCCACCTGTATTGTTTACCGTTGTGATTCGCTAATAGTGATCATAGGTGCACAGCATACGTGGGCAGCAAGAACATTCTGGGTGAAAGCAAGATTTTTCAAAGGTGAAAAATAACCTTAAAAATAGTGGTACGGCGAAAATATACCATTTTTCAACGTTTCTCATCGAGCACTATCCATTGGCATCAAGAAATTGCGTAAAAAACAAAAAATTTCAAAAATTGAATTCTGGGGGCGTATTTTGATTTCTGGGAGGTATTTTGGTTTTCAGGAGGCATACCCCTAAACCCCCCACGCTCAGGTGTGGTGCACAGCATGGGCGATTTGGGGCAGGGGTCAACGAATTCAGCTTTTTGGGCCAAAATGACCTCAATAACTTGCATAAGCGCTTAAATAGCCTTAAAACCACGATATTACACTGTTTCTGGTCGATTTGAAACATTTGAAGAAAATTTTTAATTTGCATCCGGTTTTGCCTTCATTTTGCCTCATTTTCCCTACAAAATTTTCCATCTTCCTATTCTGGGTGGTCTAGACCCCACATCCCCACGCACATGTCTGATCGTTATTCCAAAATCTTGTTATTTGACGAAAAGTGAAAGGAATTCATGTAATTTTTGTAACTTAATCTCGTATAATTTGAAAGTTTTATACATATATGAAAATTTTTTTAAACAGCGTCTGGAAATGTAATGCTTGTGCTTTACTTCGAAAAAATATTGATTGCTTGCATTAGTCGTTTGACTTTTGAAATATAATAAATGAGTATTAATTACCTGTATTTTGCTTACATAGATACCTACTTTTACATGGCTGCAGAAATTACACGATAGGTACGTTTACCTACCAAAAGTATATTAAATATATACCAAATATCAAAAATATATCATATTTTAAATGAAAAATAGCAGAATATCATATATTATATCATATTAAAAATAAGTCAACTATATCAATATCATATTTTAATTATTTTTGGGCTACCAAAATAACACTAGTTGATAGAACATATTTTATATAGTATTTTTTTATTTACGTGATCTAGTGTTTTTGCATTGAACTTCTTTAAAGTCCCGTAATGTAAATCTTTTAACATCCGGATTGGGCTGAATCTTATAATGCTGTACATTTGTATATTTTTTCTTGTTTTATGTAGAAAATGGAAATTAATAATTTTATAAAATTCACTAATTTCGCTCGTATTTCACGCGCTGTTTATTTAATTATGCTTTGTAGTAGACTCTAAAGATAGGCAAAAGAGCTTAAACCCACTTTTTTTATTTTCAATTCTGCAATAGATACCTACAGATGACTGTATAAGATTACATATGAATATGCTCTTTGACCACAAGCCAAATTAATTCCTACAAAAAAGGCAGGTATCATTGCTTTCAAAATACTAAACATTAAAGTGAAACAAATGTGCCCCTAAATCACCAAAAGAGCAGCAAGAGCTGTTATTTATTCAGACTGCAGATTGAGAAGTGTAAAGTATATGATGTGCTCCAAGTGACGGTACTAACTTTATTTATTTGTATAATAAAGAATTACTCATATAGTCATATGTATGTAGAACAACCGCAAGCAGCATTCATTCAGCAGTGGAATGGAAGGACTTTGATCCTCTGAACTAAGAAACCTATTGAGTTGCAGAAGTTCTCAGAAATTTTTAAATCCTTTCACAATTTCATTAAGAAGATCACTTTCATGCACAAGGGTCTGTAGGCTACACTTGCTCAAAATGACGAGGGAGGTTGGTGCAAAGACAGGCCTTAAGCCGATTGGCTGAATTTTTAGTGCTTTCGAATCACCTTGTTGTAACACAATGTTTGACTCGATTTACTCAAATCATGCTGATTAAAAGTAGTGTTAGCAAAGAAAAAATGATCCGATGGAACAAAAAAGACGAATATACTTGGGATTGTGATTTATTAAGGATGTAAAAGGAGGTGACTAGAAAAAAGCTACCTTTTATATGTCTACAGTCGCAAAATTTGTTAAAATTCATACTTTCTCTACGCAACGCAAAAAAATCGAAGTATATTCTGCGGCCTGCGTGGTGTAAACTAAACGTTAACAATAAAAGAGTATTGCAAACTTTACACAACTACTGGGTTAAGAGAAAATTCAACACTCAGATTCGAAATTTGATGTTACTTAAAACATTTTGAAAAAATTAAGTTTCCGCAAGGCTCTAGAACTAAAGTTACTTTCAGTGCAAACTTAAAACAACCATCAAAATGTAAAAAAAGATTTTAGTCGGATTTATAATTATTATATTACTCCGATATTACGATCAACATTTATGAAAAAATGTGCCTTCTTAATAACCCAAAGACAATTTGATATTAGATGTAAACCACTTCACACAACTGCTGAGTGCAAAGAAACGCGTTCAATCGGCGTATCACGTTTGATATCTGGTGCATTTTAAGACTTAAGATCATAAAATGACTTGAGATCATGACCAGACTTATATTCGGAGAAGTTGGTAGAAAAAACATGACAGAAACGCGTTTAACACACCCAACTTTTGACTTTACACCTCCCGAAAAGCTAAATATTGATGCAAATATACGCAATTTGCAGTGACGTGTACTTCATAGAAAGTACTTCTATTCTTTATTCCATTCGACCTACCCCGACTCCTATACGGGGAAAGTACGAACAAAAAAAGACAAAGTATTTTTCTGTGACAAAAGAGTGATTTATGTATCTTTTCAAAAGCTTTTCTTTTTCTAAGTAGCCGAACATCTTCTTACTGTATTCAATCTTTTTATCTTCCGCGCGCCTATAACTTTTAAATGTATTCGTAAGATATTTCAGAAAAGCTCGTCGAAACGTTTTAGCCTCAACGAGTGAGCGAACATACATTATCAGTCACGTAATCTGTCAAAATACTTATAATTCTAAAACTGTTTAAAGGCTGACTTATGTATTTTGTAGTCAACAGTCTTTATCGTAAGCGAGTAAAGCCAGAAATATATCATGTTGCAGAAGCGAATTAAAACGAGGGCCAAAGTCAACGCCCTAACAAGCATAAGCGCCTCGGAGGCAAGCTAAATTAAGGAAGTAAGTAAAACGTTGAATATAAATGACGAAAGCTCCAATCGAAGGCGGGAAGAAGTTAGCGAAATAGTTGAGTTATTAATGCGATCAGAAATCAGAGTGCAGTCTGGATCGGATCGGAACGGAAGGAGCGAGTAAATTTTAGATGAATCGGAATAATCTGGACGTTATAAGAGTTGAACAGTTTTTCGAGCCAAGGAGCGAAATTTAAGCGTTAATAATCGAGACGAGCAAACGACATATGTCTAAACGGTAAATGATTCGCGTTTCGTAAATTATACATTCGAATTCACGTACTTACCTATTTTTTGTTTATTTTTTCTCCTAATAAAGCATTAAAACCTAATCGGATCTTTTCTTTTGTTACCAAGTCGTAAGAACATTTCCACCATCCATTACATTGTAAAAAATCTGGACGTAACTCCCCATTGAGTTGAAAGAAATTCAGTTTGGGCCAGTTTGTAGCCTTTAAATATTAGTAACGTCCGTGCGCGGAAAACTTCTGATCCGCAAAATTTTTGAGATATTTACAAATCAAAATAAGGAAAAAACGTTTTTTCGCCCATTTTACAACTTCTCATTTCGAACATTACACCCCCATACATAAATCAATATAGCGTTTTTTGACGCAATTCGCTGCGACGTGTAGCTCATAAAAGGATTTTTTAAATTTAATTTATCCCGACTTATATGTGGAAAGTTGGCAGCGAAATCTAAGACGAAATCTGTTTTTTTACAACATCCACTAGAGTTAAGGTTTAAACCACTAGATCTAACTCCGTATTGAGCGTTCGAAAGTTTGCTGGTAAGCAGAAAGTAGCTCATAAACCGTAGCACATTTCTATCAAAAAAATTTCTTGGAACTGATTATCGGAGTTGTTGGTAGACATAAGCAAGTAGAAAACCCGACAAAAATGTGTTTTTCACACTCAGATTTTCACACTCTTTACACTCGCACTCGAGAATTGAATAGAAAATTCAAAAAATAAAAATATAGTTTTTAGAGAATTTCAATCTCTACAATTCTATATTATTAAATTGTAGGAGGCTTTTACGCTACATTGTCCAAAAAATGTTCTCAACAACCGTCAAAAGTTTTTATATGTAATAAGGTTACGTTAAAACCTTATTACTTGCTCATTACACACTTGGTATTGAGCGTAAACAAGAAAAAAGAGCGCATAATCTTTTTCACTATCTATCTTCTTTGAAAAACTGCACAATACAGAAGTGTCCCAGTGTTGCTGTAGGGGGATGGACATAAAATTCGCACCTCGCTGTGATAAACATATAAGAAAAAGAAGGCGCCAAATATATTGGAGGTACGCGCTAACGTGCCACTTCTATGACAAACGACCATGGAGGGGCCGGTTTCAATATAGCGACTTAAGTCTGAAATCAGACTCTAAGTTCAAATTAGAACTTAAGTCCGAACTTAGCGGTTTCAATAAGAATTTTAAGTTCGACTTAAAAGTCCGAACTTAAGAATAAGCCGGTTTCAATAAAATTAAGTCCGAATTTAAGTTCCGACTTAAGTTGTGATAATATTTAAGACAGCACGGAGCTGTCTTTAATCAGTTCAGTAATGCACAATTTTACATTAGTTAGCCATCTCTATTTATAATCTACATTATTAAATTCTGCTTCAAGTAATTTTCGCTTGTCGCTTGATGAGCACAGCTCCTTCAGTTTTTCAATTTCTTTTGTTGACTAATTAGATGAACGTTTTTTGTCCTCCATGCTTTTTAACAGTGCAACAAGGACAACGGGACAAATAAATAGGGATAATCGCTTAGATGAATGACTACGTTAATGAAGAGCGAGCAACAGGGCTTGTTGGACCTGGGACCAGACATGCACGTAGGTGAAGGTTTGGGGGTCCTAACCCCCTAAAATGGAAAAATTGAAAAATTTAGTGGTGAATATCAGGCAAAATGAAGGCCAAAAACGGATAAAAATTGTAAATTTTCCTTCAAAAGTGCTTCAAATTGACCAGAAAATGTGTAATAATGCTTGTAATAATGCAGTTTAAATTTTATTTTCGCTTATACCAGTTTTTGAAGTGATTTTGGCCTAAAAAGATCCATTTTTCACCCGCCCACAGACTGGCTGACCCTCTAGATCGGCCATGCTATCCATCTATGCTTGAGACCCGATGTACCCTCCTTACAAGTCTGTACTTGCCCTGCACGCCTCGACGCAGCAGCAGTCGAGCTCGATTTTCGCCAAAAACTTAAGTTCCAACTTAGGGTTCTAACTAAAGTTCAAACTTAACGAGTTCGGAGCCAGAACCTGAGCTTCGGTTGATCTTAATATATGTAAACACCGACAAAAACATACAAATTCATCGAGTCCAGTTTCAGCCATATGACTCCCATGTTGACAAACAAGCCTTGAAGTTAATTTAATTATAGATGTTTATGTCCGACTAAGAAATTGAGCATATTTGCAAGTATTTTTTTCTCATTGCAAATTTTTTTCAAAGAAAGTTAAAAATGTTATTAATATCGCGTTTCTACTAATTATTTCAAGATTTCTGAGCAGGCCTGCAATTGGTGGGCGGACCGCCCCTCACCAAACGAAAATGTTTTGAATATCACAAGTCTTCCGAAAGAAAAAATGATAAATTCCTGAAGTGCTTAAAACATCGTCAAAACAGGTTTTTGGGGTTATTTTCAGCAAGAAAACGCAAATTTTTCCAGCACTTCACGCCTAATTTATTGTTTATGCTTTATATAGTTATGATCTTCTAAATCGCTCAAAATCACTCAAACATGAGTTAGACATCGGGAGCATGTCATTTATCCGGCGCTTTGCGCAGGATTTATTGTTCAGGTGTAGTCTTTATCTTCTAAACTGCTCAAAACTGATCAATTTTATGGTATATGAAGAACATTTGTGCTGGATTTATTGTTTAGCTATACTTTCTGTCTTGTAGCCTGACCAAAACTGCTCAAATTTGAGTTATGACATAACCTGAGAAATTTTTTTGCCTCTTTTTATTTTATTCATATATATCTTCTTGCCTTCAACCTGGCTCATAAGCGCTCTAATTTGAGCTAGACATAAAGAAAATGTCAAATTATTTAGTGCTTTGCACGTTGTATTTTTCTTAGCAAAACACAAACATTAAATAGAAAGACAAAAGCTAAGAAATTGTTTGTCGATTGAATGATGAGAAATTAGTTGTACAGATAAATTAAACGATAGGGATTGTTTTATATGAGAATGAATTGAAATGAAAATTTTTAATTCTAAAAAAAATTCTTAATTATTGTGTAGATCTCGCCAAGATAAAGTGAAACGCCTTTAATTTTTCGCATCTCCTAATATTTCTCACGAAATCTGACTTCAAAAATTTTCGGCCCTCAAAAATCCTGGATACGGACCAGCATCTGAATACAAAAATGGGGCAACCTTTTTGAAAAGTGACCAACCAACCTACAAATTAAGTGTTACAAACGGGCTAAGCTCAGGCCATTGCCCAGGTATGACCCTACATATCTAATACATTGTCCTGATCTTTTCATTGTCCTGATTGTTTGTCCGGATTTTACCCATTTGTCCTGAGTCCGGTCCTGGTCCTGGTCCTGGGAGTGAGCTAAGAATATGGTACTTTCAGGATACTATTAAATAAACTTCAGAAGAGCGAATTTCTTGCTCAGTACTTGGAACATGTTGAAAGAAAGCGCGGAAAAAATATTCCTCCATCTTTGATCAATATTACAGAAGCAGTGGGTTTCGTTAATTAGCCTCTTCTCGACCTACGCAAGCATCTACTCGACCTAAGTATTTGAAGATTCAAACAGCTGAATGCAGAATCACCTGTACATACCCATTTTACGTCGATATAAGCATCTATTATAAATAAAACAATCCCTTTTAAAATGAAACTTAATCTTACTTATTGATGAAATTTAGGCAGTCTAATTTTTTTACATATAAACGGTTCTAGAAAAATTATTTTAATAATTTTATGATAAAAGCTTCTTTTTTATTTCAAATTCTGCTTTATAATTTTTAATATAAATAGGTTGCTATGTTTTTAAAATGAAAATAATCTTATTTGAAAAACACCTTTTCAGATATACTAAGCCTAAGCATATTACAAGCAAAAAACTTAGATTCTCCTATATCTTATCAAAGTAAACCAAAAAAACATGCTAAAAAAATGAAATTTTTAAAGTTTTTTCAAAAGTTCAAACAGCTTTCCGCGCCTTTTTTATTGTTTCTCCTTCATTGCTATGCTTCCTTCCATAATTTCAGCCCATATTATTTATTTCTGACAAATGTGTAAGTCCTTGATCGAGGCGTTTAATCGTCCCACCCAACAATTAAATCGACAGTTGCCTGTAACTTTGCAAGTACGGCTCAGGTTTCCCACCAAATTTTTTTTTCCGCGCTTCAATTCATCATGTTCTACCTGTTTGACACAAAAAATTTGGCATTCCATATTCGTTTTGCTCCTTTTCTAAAAGTACCATATTCTTAACTTTAGCCCTGGTCCTGATTGATTGTCTGGATTTTACCCATTTGTCCTGAGTCCTGTCCTGGTCTTGGTCCTGATTGATTGTCCGGATTTTACCCATTTTGTCCTGATCCTGGTCCTGGTTCCGGATTTTACCCAAACCCAGAAATGGCTAAACTTAAGAATATGGTACTTTTGGGAAAGGTGCAAAACGAATATGGAATGTTCAAATTTTTTGCCAAAATGGTAGAACATGATAAATTGAAGCGGAAAAAAGTTTGGTGAAAAATCTTAGCTACGGCAGGTCGCCATGGTATGATTTGATCGCCAAGACACCCTCAGAATTATAGAATGGATGGTGCGCGCCGCGAGCGCCGCTGCAGCGTGCCTCCATCATGTGCCATCATCTCTTTTTTCGCATTCAGCGCCATTAACTCTCCATCATCCCATTGATCTGGCGATGCGATTACCAGCGCAATTTAGCTATTAATAGTGCCAACAAGGAAGCGCGCGTCGAATGCTGGCGCGCTTCCTTCTTGTTGGCGCTATTAATAGCTACATTGTCGCTCCGTGATCGCCAGATTAACGGGATGTGATGGAGGTTAATGGCGCTTGAATAGAAAACAAGAGATGATGGCGCATGATGGACGTGAACGCTGGCGCTCGCATGACGCACCATCCATTGATAATTTGAGGGTGATGGCGCGTCATCTTCCATGGCGACCACTGTACTTGCAAAGTTGCAGGCAACTCTCGATATGAGTATTGCATGGGACGATTCAATGGCTCGATCCAAGGACTTACACATTTGTCAGAAATAATATGGGGCTGAAATTACTGAAGGAAGCATAGCAATGAAGGAGAAAAAGAAAAAAGGCGCGAGCTGTCTGAAATTTGAAAAGACTTAAAAAAATTTTCACATTTTTTTTGCATATTTTTTGGTTTTACTCAATAAGATATACGAAAATATAAGTTATTGCTTCTATTATACTCAGGCTTAGGCTTAGTATATCTGAAAAGGTGTTTCAAGCTGCTTAGTCGAGGTCGCTCCCGCTCAGGTCAATGTATAGATGCTTACATAGGTCGATGTATAGATGCTTAGGTCGATGTATAGATGCTTAGGTCGATGTATAGATGCTTAGGTCGATTTATAGATGCTTAGGTCGATGTATAAATGCTTAGGTCGACGTGAATTGGGTATCTACATGTGATTCTGCATTCAGCTGTTTGGCCCCTCTACAGCTAAAGCGAGACACATCTGGAAGGTGCGGTTTTTTAAAAGATAGATAATTAAAAAAGATTCTGCAGACTTTCGTTTACATTCAATACCGAGTTTGTAATGAGCGTGTAAAGTTTTTACTTGACGTTATCACATTGGTAAACAAATCTTTGATGGTTATTTTTAACCTCCTTGTACACAACTCAGCATACATCCTCATACAATTTAATGGTACAAATTTGTAGAGAATTAACTTTTCTAAATATATAGATTTTTGTTTTTTTATAATTTCGCATTAGTTCTCAAGTGGTGAGTGTGAAGTGTCAATATTTTGCACGCAGGATATTATTTGTTTCACATATACACAATATATTAATGTACTGTAGTTTGCGACCTAACCGAGAAATAATTTATTGCTGGAAACGCGGCAATTAGGAAAGGATGCGGAATTTTCGCACTTTACCGGAATTTTTCGTTTTCTCCTGAAAACACTTTTTTCTGCCATTTCAAAGGTCGCCGATTCCAAAATCAATCATTTCGCGCTGAAAACACTATATCATGAAAATTTTCAACACAAAATATGGAAATCTTATGTATTTAATAACCATTCTTACGTCGATATAAGCATCTATACATCGACCTAAGCATCTATATATACATCGACCTAAGCATCTATACATACATCGACCTAAGCATCTATACATCGACCTAAGCATCTATACATCGACCTAAGCGGATCTATACATCGACCTAAGCATCTATACATCGACCTAAGCATCTATACATCGACCTAAGCATCTATACATTGACCTGAGCGGGAGCGACCTCGACCTAAGCAGCATAAAGCACCTTTTCAGATATACTAAGCCTAAGCCTAAGTATATTAGAAGCAAAAACTTAGATTTTCCTATATCTTATGAAGTCAAAAACCGAAAAAACATGAAAAAATGAAAATTTTTTAAAGTTTTTTTTTAAAATTTCAAACAGAAAAAAATAATAGTTTCCGCGCAAAATGATTGGTTTTTTGGAATCACCGACCTTTAAAATGCCAGAAAAAGTTATTTTAACGAAAAAATAAAAAATTCCGGTAAAGTGCAAAATGCCCAAGGATGCATGAGCTGTGGCGGATCTAGGATTTCCCTAATGGGGGCGGTACCCCTATGGGGGGCGGAACCCTGACTTAGGCGGAAAAATTAGCTGTTTTAACCCAAAAATCGCTAAAAATCGCTCGGAAATCCTAATTCTGCGCACTATTTAGGGCCGATGGGGGGGCGGCCGCTTCCCCCCCCCCCCCCTCCCCCCTCTAAATCCGCCCCTGTGCATGAGAGTAATAAAACATACGGACGTGATTTTATGCCTTTTCAACCAATAATCCTTAACTTAGAAGTCGAAAAAACTGTCGAAAAACCATGTGAGTGAAAAAAACTTCGAAAAAATTTTTTTCAAAGATTTTTTTCACTCTCATGGTTGACAGATCGTGTTTTCAACATCTACGTTATAGATTATTGCTTGAAAAGGCATAAAATCAGGTTTTTTGAAAATTTGACATTTCAACATCTAATCATCTATATACATCGACCTGAGCATCTATACATCGACCTAAGCATCTATACGTCGACCTGAGCGGGAGCGACCTCGACCTAAGCAGCTTTAAACACCTTTTCAGATATACTAAGCCTAAGCCTAAGTATAATAGAAGTAAAAACGGCTAATATTGAGAATAGCCCAGTTCGTCTTAATTAATTTGTTATCCTTAAACACATGAAGTTCAACACCCTGTAACTCGGTCAATAATGCCGACCGACATCTAATTCTTTCAGATTTGAATTCCTTGACCCTTAATTAGATTAAATCATCCATGCAAAGTTAATTTCTAGGAGGTCACCTTATTCTCAACTCAATATTAGCCAAACATACGGTCAATACAATAAAAAACGTACAGCAAAAGGCGACGAGCGAGTCTTAAAAATGATGATTAAGGCTCGCCCTCTAATGAATTTGGTTAAGTCGACATCAATTTATCTAGATTCGAATACATTTAAGTTAGGGAAAGAAAAACAGATATACGTATAAAAAATCGAATTTCTGTAAATTAGAACGAAGAAGAGGAACAACTAGCTTAAAGGGGTTTGTGCAGCGAGTAGTACTCATTTTTATTAAGCACAAAAAATCTGTCATGGAAAGACAAGATTTTTGGCACTTATATGCAGTTTATTGCCCATCGAATTTTTCTATCTTTTTTAACATTAGGGTATATACAGCATTATGGTAAAGATATCACGGCTTAGCCCATGTCTGGTACCATTCTGAATTCTCAAGCAATCTCAGAAACCACATTAATTCCGTTATATAGGAAAAGGATAAGCCTTTATCGTGCTTAGATGCTTATACAATGGTATTTCGATGCTTCGGCATGGGTGATGTTCATAGGCAAGTGTTTAACTTCTCGGAGTGTCGGGCTGGTGGCCGAATGGATGGCGTGTCTATCTTTGATGCCAGAGGTTGGAGGTTCGATCTTTGCTATAATCAAATTGTTTTCCTCAACCGTCGCACGGCCTTATATACCACTAATGTTAAAAAATCAAGTAAAAATTCGATAGGCCATTAAATGTACCAGTACCTTACGAATGACGATTCAACTTTAAGGCGCTTTTTTCACAAAATTTTCCTTGGAGCTCTGCCCCGACTCTGCTTGAGGAGTGCTTGAGCGCGCCTTACCAGACCCTCAGCCCCGGAAGACAGTTTATCTCTTGGATTTTCACCAAAGGTGAAAAAATTTTCGACGCTCGGTGCCATTATGCTTCTTGACATGACAATCTGCTTAGCTCCAAGTGCGTGGTTGAAATGCTTAACATTCAGTCATTATAATGACTAAAGCATATTTTGCGTCTGATGAGGCTGATTTCAGGATTAAAATGCGGCCGATTTGATGAAAATTTGAACGTCATAATTTAAGTTAAAGCTGCTCTTTTTACAAAATTTTCCAGGGCTGTACCCCGTAGCTCGGTGGGGGAGGGGGCGCTTAAGCGCGCCACATTAGACTTCCAGCCCCAGAAGAGTGGCTATCACTTGGATTCTCAACATATTTTAGGTACTTGGGTAGCAAAAAATTTAATGTTATTTAAAAAATTTTGAAATTTCCAAAGTGTGCATCTCTGTAATTGTGCATCCCTGTGGTTGCAAAATTTCTTCTCCAACTCATCCTTTGGTCCCCTTTGTATTTTAAAAATTTTTGGCACTTTATAATTTCACCCCCCCCTCCCCAGAATTCCCACGCTCTGCATGTATGGTATGGTCCCCCTTCCTTCGAAACAATATCTCACAGAGCTTAAATAAACAATACACCGTTTGCGCGCGCGCATAAATGTGTGTTTGTACGTATGTATTTGTGTCATACATGAGCAAGATAGAGGTGGCTAGAGGGGGTGAAATCCAGAAATGCTCATACAGTAAATTGTCATTGTTTTTTGTACAGGGTCTGCTTGCCTAAGTATTTACAAATACTGTTCCCATAAATCGACGTACATTTTGTACACGCAAATTTAATGTGCTATAATGTGGTACATTAGCACGGTATGCGCGGTGAACTGGACTTCTTGATCCTCATTAGTGAAGTTTAGACAATTCGTGTATTTCTAGCGATGTAAAATACACAAATTTATCAATATGGCGCGAAGCGCCGGAAACTTTGATATTTTTGCCGTTTTTTTGGTAGAATTTTTGACCTATTTCCTGCAGTAAGCTTAAAAATTGTTTTGCAGCGCCTTTTGTTTTCTCAAAATCGCTTGACAGTACCTGATTCACCAAAACTTCAGGTTTGGGTAATACCCCCTCTCACCCCCCCCCGATGCCCATGTGTGATGCGTGTATTTGCTCACCTAATTTTTCAAGTGCGGATTATTTTTCCAGCTTTTATCGAACATTTACTCCAACTTAACTTACTGCAAGCATAATATGGACGAAGCATTTCGGCTGGAATCTTATGGGTGTCCAACGCCTGTATTCGTCCGTGAGTCTGTTGCGGCATATGAAGGTAAAAACGGGAGCTGTCTGTGCATACCTACAGGTCATAGGGCGTTCAACGGATAGGCACGTATCTCTGGGGGAAGGGGGTTCGGACCCCCCAAAATTCAGAAAAATCGGGAAAATAGGACTTTTTTAAGCATTATTTTGTGTTATTTTTGGCTTTTTTTGGAGTTAGTCCCCCAAAAATTGGTGTTGGTCCGTCTAAAATAGGATGGCCAGCTACGTGCATGTCCAAACACATCAATATTCAGATGACACTAGATTGTTTAATGGCTTGTCTACATTGTACACAGGCCCGCATTTATGGGGGATAAGGGGGCTTCCCTTCCCCAAATTGAAATTTGAGAATGATATTTACCCTTTACCCCACCCCTTTGCTTTTTTGGCAAAAAATCGCGAAAATTTTCGGCGCTTCGCTCCCAATTTCACAATTATTTTGTCCCAAATGCGCGCTTAAACACTCCATATTCAATTTTTATTCGACTTACGTAAAGCATGTTTTGCATCTATGTCTTCTGTTTGTTTTGCAGGTTGTACGCAGAGAATGAGATCCGTGCAAGAAGCGAGAATGATAAACATTTTGTTGGCGATGATAAAGTATTTTAGTGATGAAATCTAATTATTTTTAGACTGATTTCGGAAACAAAATTAAGCTGATTTTATGAAAATTTTAACGTTACGATTCAACTTTAAGGTGCACATTTTACATAATTTTCCAAGGCTTTTTCCCGGACTCCGCTGGAAGGCCTGAGAATTGAATTTATCCTTGGATTCTCGCCTTGTCTGAGGTACCTGGGTAGCAAATTTGCAACGGCCATTTTAGGAGTGGGGTGAATGACCTCCAATTTTTCACCAAAAGCGGCCAAAAACGCCTAAAAATAGCCAAAACATCAAATTTTGTTCGAGAAGGGGGTTAAAAACTTTCTGGCTCTGGGGGATGAAGGGGACGACCAACTCGGAGTGGGGATCCCGCAGCCCCTGTAAAATGTACGCTTGTCTGCTTACTCTACGCAGCATACTTGGGCAATAGCCAAAGCTTCAGCCCGTCCAACTACGGCCTCTCAAAGGCTGGTTGGTCCCTAGTTGGGCTAAAAAAGGGTTCAATTTTCTTTGATTTTCCACTAATTTTACACATTTTTTCAAAAGCAGCCCGTCCAAATGGACCCTTGTCGTCTCCCCATCTGTCTAAACGAACACTTAATTTTTCATCCCGCCCTCCACTCGATTTTTAGGTATTGTTTTGTTAGGCGCTTTTTTGCTCGCTTAAAAGGAAATACGATTCGCCCCCTACCTCTGCTTAAAATTGAGCGACTAATTTTTAAATTTTGAGGTGTGACACGAAGGCGCGCGCGGCGTGGGAATTCTGGGTAGGGGGTTCAAATTTTAAAGTGCCGGCTCAAAAATTATGGATAGTGAATACGCGTCAAAAATATCATTTTACGGCGTCTCCGACGATACTCCATCTTACTAGAGCAAAAAAGAAAAAAATTTGAAAAAAGAATTTAAAAAATTCGAACAAATTGTACAAAATTCAGTCGATATATGGGTTTATGGCGCGAAGCGCTAAAGATATGACGCTTTCTAGCAAACAGATAGCCGAAACCGTTTGAAACAGCGCCTTTTCTACGAATTTATTGAAACTTTTGGAAAATCGGTAATTCTGGTGGTAATGAAAGAATTTTTGAGTAGAGGGGCGTGAAAACCCCCAAAGTCGCGCGTGATTACTCGTCCGGCTACAATGCCGTTTTGCGTACAGCTTACGCGTCCGTGGGGTTCAGTCGGATACCCAGAAATGAGCAATCTATCGTTATTAAAAAAATTTAATTCTGCAATATTTTTTTAAACATATCCTACGTTGAAAAGAAAATAGGTTAAAGACTTTATTTTTCTGCGAATCTCTCAAAATAGTCCGATCGTGCAACAGAAAAAGTTGATACTTTCACATAATGTGTATAAGCCGTCCCTTTAGCTTAGATTTGATCCGCTCTTCCTAAAATTGAACGAAGTTTTTTAAATTACTCGCGCTTAACTCTAATTTTAAAATTAGATTTAACTTTTCTTTCTTCGACATTTTTCATTGTACTTTTATCAGCTCACATTTCGACTTGCTTTGTTGTTATTTAAGTTCTCTTTAATTTACTTATACATATATATTTCTATTGTAAATTTGGCTATGCCTTAAAGTAGGGCGATTAAAACGGATCTTGCTTCAAAGCATTATCTATGTACATATATTTAAAGTTGCGAGTCTATCACTTCTAAGCACACATGGGCGTGGGGGTTGGGGATATGCATCCCTCCAGAAGTTGAAATACCCTCCCCCAGAATTCAAATCTTGAAATTTTTTTTGGCTTTTTTAGCGATTTTTTCATGCCATTGGATAGTGCTCGATGAGAAACGTCGAAATATGGTGTTTTTTCGCCACACGACCACTTTTAGGACCATTTTTTACCTTTGAAAATTTCTTCACCCCCCAGAATTTCGGTGCTGCCCACTTATGCTTTCTAAGTCCTGAATTTTATTAGTAAATTTCGGTTTGGAGTCATTGCGTCGTCGATCTTTTAGATGTTTTAATCAAATATTAGACTGAAATTCGTACATCCCAAAAAATTTGACATTAATATTTTTTATCCTTTTATTATTTAATTGTTATGTAAGTTTAAAATTACCGTATATGTGTCTTCTGTAATCTGCTATATAAGTACTTGCTTTCATAGCTTTCAAATGTTTCCGGGATATCCGGGCCTTGTTGGAAAATAGTACAATTTTAAGGCAAACTGAAAAAGGCAAAGTTTCGTCTTTTCGAACGAAGCTTCCCTATTTCTGCACGTATTTTAGAGTTATCGAATCGCTAATGCTACGCAACTGCCGCAGTAATAGATAATTGCGACGTTTATGATTGAAATTCATTATCCACCGTCTAATTTCCTATAATTTATCAATAATTATAAATTTTTAAATGGTAATTTCAGTTTTAGCTTCATTTTGAATTTTGGTTAATCCGCATTGCCCCTATTTTTATTGATTCCGTCGCTTCTTTTAAAATTTACAAAATTTTCTCGCAATTTTCTAATAATAGATCCGGCAAAAATGCACGCTTTATCTTTCGGACTCGATACTACTAGCACGTGGTGTTGGCTTATCGCCGGACGATCGGCTCATTTGTGGAATTTCAAATCAACCAAGGTATAATTCAATATAATTTGCTGGAAAATTTAATCACTCGATATTTAATTCTTAACGTTTTGAAAATTCGAAAAATGAGCCTTATAAAAATTGATTGAAAAAGGAACCTAATTATGTATCTTTTATTTAATAAATAAAAAAATGAATAACCTCGAATTTCAGTTTCGAGCCCGAATCTTAAGTGGGATCATTATTACTGCTAATAAATTTTGCCATTTCGCCATCTAACTTTTGTTCATTAGCGCTGAATTTATTTCGAATCGAGGTTTATACCTTAATTCGATTTATATTAAAAATGAAAAATAAATCGAAAGAGAATTTTGGACGCCTATTTAAATATTATGCTTTACGTAGACGAATTCAATGTTACGAATCGTTCAATGATTTTCTAATTTTTACTCTTTTTTAAATTTATTGTTTTATTTTTATCTAATAAGCCAACAAAATGTGCATAATTTCCGATTTATTTCGCAGGTTTCTTGCTTTACGCTGCCATTGCCGCAGAGCGGATTGAAACACCACGCCGATTTATTCATCACATTCTCGTCCGACAACAATAAGTTAGCTATAATAGCTTATTTAACTTATAAAGTGGCGATCAAAATAAAAAAACAAAAACAAAACTAAAAAATAAAACAACTCAAAAATCGAATGTCATGGAATGCAAGATAAGACGTGTAAACAGGACAGTTTACCCGTAGTTTGGTAGTCTAAGGGCTTGGTTGGTCTAATTATAAATATTATATATGTACGTATACGTAACGGCCAAAAATGCAAGTTTTCGCTAAAAATGGGGGTTTTTTAAATATTTTTTGTATTATTTAAATTTTTTGCTTTTTGGGCACGATTATGCTATTATGTAATAAAACAGTAGCGTGTAAAAAGTATTAGTAGCGAACACGGGAAAATTGCATACTTTGTACGTAGCAAAAATAACTTTTATGTCGTAAACTTATATAAATCAAATCTTTAAATTTGGCGTTCATTCCGCATCTTAATTTGATTACTATCCTGCTTTAAATACTATTTCTGGACCATTCAAGCATATTTACACTCATCGAGTGATTTAAACTGTCTGAAATTTAAACGATTAGGTTTTTTTTTGAATTCTAAATAATTTGATGAAAATTAAGTGAAAATTAACAAGTTTTTCGGCCTAATGTTAAAAATTATTCTCAAAATTATTTATTTTATATATTAGGTCCTCGTTGCCCAGCTGCCTGAGTGTCAGCCCCGAGGGCGTAGTGCGTTTGTGGCTCAAGCCCGACTGTCCGCCGGCGTACGCCGAAATATCGATCGATTTAAGCGGCCAAGTTGCGCAGTGTATTCGAAAATTACCCGTAAATCGATTTACATTATATTTATTAAATTTAAATTAAATTTAAATTAATTTTAAATCGCTAAACTTAAATTAAATTAAAGGGAATTGAATTTAATTATTCAATTAAATTAAGTTCATATTAAATTTAGATTATGATTAAATTATTAATTATCAAATTAAATCAAAATTTAATTAAATTAAAGAATTAAATTCATACTTACGCCCTAATTTTTTGCAAGAAAAGTGACTAAATCGGTTATTATATATACAAACGAATGAGTGAATTAAAAATTTATACTCTAAATTGATGATTTTACAATATTTTATTAGAAACTGATTTTCGGCTCCTTAATTTGAATCCTTCATTTTAGAAATATAAATATTTAATGTTACTAATATTCCCTTTTTAATGATTTTTTGAGACACTTTGCCGTAAAATGGTGAATAAATAAATTAAATGCGTCGAAGCGTGAAGGAAGCATCATGCTTTCGCTTGAAAGCGCTCAAGTAAATAAAAAGTACAAAATTACAAAAAATTGGAAAAATAAAATGATTATAAAATATAAAAATAGAAAATAAATAAGAATATCGTATAAGAAATAAGAAAATAAATTTATAAAGATGCGATAGAACATACGTAAAAATTGATACCTAATAAAAATGAATAAATTTTATAGAGATGGTAATATTTTGAAAAAGATAAAAATAAAATTTTAACTATTTTACCTTGCGATTTGTGACATTTTTTGCATTTTGCTACATTTTATATTTTTTAGCGGAGCGATTGCTTTATTTTGGCTACTTCGACCTGCAATCTCTTCCTCATTTACCCGAATAAAGAAAGCAATAAGGTACGCGTCTTAACTATTTTAGTGAATTGATGAGTTTAAACTCGTAAATCGTTTTCGGCGCTTTATTTTAAATAAAAATAATAAACTATTTTGTAATTTTCTGCAAAATTTATGTTGAAAGTTGTGGTGTTTTGCCTATATCTGAACAGACAACGTGCTTACCTGGTTCACATTTTACATCAGTTCACTGTAAGAAGAGCAGGCACGTAGCTGGCCGTCCTATTTTCGGGGAACCAACACAAATTTTTGGGTGGGCTAAGCCCAAAAAAGCCAAAAATAGCACAAAATAACGATTAAAAAGTCCTATTGTTCCGATTTTTCCCAATTTTGGGGGGAGGTCCGAACGCCCCCTATCCCCCAGAGATACGTGCCTGAAGAAGAGAAATAAGAATAGCTGACAAAATGGAGGACAAAACCTGGAAAGGGGAGGTTTACGGCGTAGTACGCAATGAAGGTTGCATTATTACGGTGTAAACAGATCAGCGCATATTGTTGACTTACGTGTTATGATTTGTTTTGCATTTTTTAATACGCGAGGTAAAGGATCCAGACGCGCAACGGCTCAGAATTTTTGGTGGGGGTCAGTCGGCCATTTGGAGGAGGGGGTAAATGACACTCCATTTTTGACTAAAAATAGCCCGAAAACGCAAATTTTGGCCAAAAATATGCGGAGGAGTGGGGATCTTTTTTGTAATGGTTTTTTAAAAGATGTGACAACAGTTTAAACTGTTACTAACAGTCGGGCATTTAAGCACAAATGGCTCGCGCCATAAAAGCTTTGCTAGTTTAAAATCAACGGTGTTCGATATGTATAGTTATGTACGTACGAGTATATTACATTGAAGAAACTTACCGTTTTTGTACACAACTTGAGGAGCAATGCTTGCGCAGCAGTGTAAACTAGCACCTTTCATAATCTTTCACCCTTCTTACGATGTGAACTTCACTACCATGAAGGTTTTTTAAATTCACTTCGTGTTTTTTTCAATAAATTTTCAAGCAACTCTTTGTTCGAAACTATAGAAAGCGTATTTTGCGCTTTACATCACAACTTTACATCAAAATAAACTCTTCCTCGTTACTTGAGACGGAGAAATTTTTGACTTTACTTAACGCTTTTTCTTAATTGTTGTTTTGGGGTAAAACATTATTAATTATTCATTACCATACATACATGCGCAGGCATGGGAATTTTGGAAATGGGCGGGGTTGAAATTATAAAGTGCCTTTTTTGGGTCCGAATATGGTAGGTACATACGCGTTAAAAACATCATTGTTTAGCGTTTCTAACGATGCTCTATCTAACTAGAGCATAAAAACAAAAAATTTCGAGAAAAAAAATCAGAACAAAGTCGGAACCAATCATATAGTCAAAACATAAGTATAATGGCGCGTTGCGCCGAAAATTTGGCACTATTGAGCAAATATATAGCTAAAAACGTTTAAAAAAGCATCTTTTCTACAAATTTTTATACAATTTTTGGGAACTTTCAAAGATGGGCCAATCCTGGGGGTTACAAAATTTTTGCGGCGGGTGAAAATTTTTGGAGGGGGGGGGTAGTAACCCCCCAACCCGCCCCCATGATCATGTATGCTCATTACACAATAACGCTCGCGATTGCATTCAAATTTTCTACGCTTATTCAGCCACTAGCGTCTGTTGCGTTGAAAATAGGACATGGTACTGTGTCTTCTTTGAGCAAACGAGTTTCTTCTCTTATTTTTTCGTCGCCGGCTCAACTTTCAGACAGCGTGAGCATTTTGCTTCATTTAAATGTACATATATGTATTATTGCGCCAAATCTTTTAATCGGATGCAGTTTATTCAGCATTTTGATTTCAGCCGCAAATTGATAAAATGTTTTTAGGGAATGAAATCTTTTTTAATTGCATTTATTTTTTTATTTTTTATGCTTGATTATTGATTACAAGTTTTCCCAACGCCCGATTTTTTTAGCTTTACAGTAATGCATACGTGGGAATGGCTATTAATTAATATTTCGTCGTTTTAATTACTTCTTATACGTATAATTCAATTATTTAGCGTACAGTATTTATATTTTTATTAATCCAAAATTAATTTGGAAAAACGCAGCGTGCGGCAGAAAATGACAAGAACTGATACATGTCTCACGCTGGAAGCATAAATATAAAATGCAAAATCAATGTGATATAAATGAAAAACAAATGAGTTGAAAATATAAATAAAGTAAGATAACATAAAAGAAAAAACGGGAAAATAATAATGAATAAGATAAAAAATATGTAAGAGTTTAGCAAAAAATAAAAGTAACGAGAATGAAGAAATATTGGAATCATTGAAATATAATAAAATAATAATATAAATAAATAGTTAAGCGAGTCTTGTTGGAGCAATGAGCGAAAATTTTCAATGGAATGATTTATTTTTTCTAATTCTTAATGTGATTTTTTAGAATTTTTCAGTTTATAATAATATATTCTTATAGATTCTATTTTTCTGCTACGCAGTCCTGTAGTTTTTCCAAGAAAAATACAAAAAAGTTGGGTTTTAATGTAGAAAATAATAAAAATTAATTTAACTACTCTAAAAATGTATAAAAAATTCAAAATTGTGGTCGTTTTAATTGTTAGCAATTTTGGCGCTAAATTTTTCGAAAGCAGACGTTGAAAAGGTTTAAAATTAAGCGTCGCAAGCAGGCTTGTATCCAGGATCCGGCCAGGGGGGCGGACCCGACATAAATTAGTCCGTATCTCGGAAAATTCGTCGGGATAGCTCGCAAAAACCACGTTTTTCGACATGTTCTATCCATTGGGATCGAGGAAAATTCGTGCTTTATTTCTTAAAAAAATTATTTCTCTCAAAAGCTGTTGAAAGTGTCATTTTTGGTCGCGCTTGGCCCAAAATAATGCAAAATACTTCACATCCGGCGTGAGGCGCCGAAAATTTGAAGATTTCGCGTCAAAGGCGCGCAAGTGGGTTATCTTACCTTTCAAATTTTTTTCGACTGAGCGGGAGGGCGCCGGGCGGCCACCCCCTCCTTATCCCCTTAAATACGGCCCTATATTGTTGCTCCGCTTCTTTTATTTTAGGCTTTGACTGTATTTTTCAGATTTTTTAAATTAAATCTGCAAAATACAATAATTTTTGATGAAAAAGTGCAAAAATTATAGTAAAACGACGGAAACTTCAGAAGGAGGTGAATAGAATATCTGTTTCTGGATAGAATTTTTGAATGGAATATATCTTGAGACACCAAAAAATTTATGTGTCACGCTCGTTCATGATTTATTATTTATTTATTACTTTTTATTTATTTATTAAATTTAGAAATTAGTCGCCTTATGTTGTAAATTGAGCCGTAACGCCGACGAGTCGATCTCTACGTTTTTATTGACGTGTAAAGTGCTTCAATGTTGGAACATCAAGTCGACGGGCGACTCGAAAGTAGATTGAAGCGTTTTTTCCAGGAATTTTAATCATAGTTTTATGCCTTTTGATTATTTTGAAGATTGTATGGGAGTGCGATTTACAAAAGACGATCGGTGACGAAGCAATGAAAGTCGTGTGGGTAGGTTTAAAGTTTAATTTTTCGTGAATTCTTTTTTTGGCAATTTTCCTAATTTTAGCTCTATTGGATGTCAACAGCCTTGTTTAAACTACCTTGTTTTGTTTCTAGCTTATTTTTAATTAAATAATTTCTATAATTAATATTTTTTTCTCATTTTGTATTTATTTTTTTTGTTACATCGATTCTTCCCTTCACATATCCTTACGACATCTTTTACACAAATTAGAGTCATTAGAAAAATTGATTATCACACTCGTAAAATGATGCATTTTTGATTTATTGGTGAATACTTCCAATTTACATATGTTCAAATAAATTTATTTTTAGTTTTTGTATGTTTTCGTGAATTTATATCGAATTTTGTTTTTTTTTCTTTTCGGAGTTCAGAATTTGAAATCTGTTCAAGCCATGTCCCAATTTCGATCGACGATTTCGATGTCCTTGCTGGATTGCGCTTTTTATGAGTGATAAATTTTTTAAAAAATTTGTTTATCTGTTTATCAATTTTCTTCTAATTTTTTAATTTTTTGGAAACATTTCCAAACTTATTTTCTATTTTATAAAATTAATATTTATAAAAATAAATAATAAATTTCATATTCAATGAATTTCAGATTTTTAATTACATTAAGCTTTCAAAATTTAAAAAAATGACAATTTAAAATAAGAAGTATTATTCTTATGTAAAGTTCGATTCTTAGTTTCTTCTTAGATGTGAAAGTACGAGTTTCAATCTTAAATTTGATTTTTTTACTCTAAATCTCAATTTTTAATTTCTATTTAAAATTTTCGTACTATCTACAAATACAGTGCATAATCTGTGAAATATTTGTTTTCTTGCGTTTAATTACAATTTTGATAAAAAGCCACATGAAATTGTTCTTCCCACGATGGCATAATGAATTAATTAATAAGAAGCGAAGCGATGAGGAATATTTACAAAAATTAATTTTATCATTTAATTTATTAATTTTAAAATAATTATATTTACGTTAATTAAAAAATTGATTTTTTTGGTATCATAATGTCGACCTTGACTCTAATTCTTTTTTTGTCGCCTGAATATCATTTTTTAGATTTTTTATTATTTATTTACAGCCGTTGCGGAATAACTTATGTTATTATTATTTTTGGTATCTTTCTTCTTTCTTCCAATATTTGCATGGTTATTTATTTATTTATTATTTATTTATTTATTATTTATTTATTTATTTATTTTTTCATTTTTTAAATTTTTTTCTCCTCATTATTTTTTGTTTATTTCTGTTTGCTTCTTTCTCGTATTGATGACTTCTAACTATTTCTGGTTTCTTAAGCAACGCGGCGTACGTTCTTGCCGCTCTCGCAAGCCGTTCACTTTCATCCGATATTCACTATGTAATATGTGAGTGTTGGTTTGTGTTTTATTTCTCTTTATATCTATGATATCGATTTTTTATCTTACATTTGCGCTAAATTTATTGCACAATTTTTATTTCTTTCCTTCTGTTATATATGTATTGTTAAGCGTGGTTGACGGAATACTCTTCATAAAGTCATACTTGCGACGAATAAAAATTCCGGGAGGGCTTAGTCGGCCCTTCTTTAGCAGGGAGAGCTTAAATGACCTTGTTTCGATTGGCCAAAAATGGCAAAAAATGCCTAAAATGACCAGAAAACGGAAGTTTTTGCCTAAAAACGCTAATATTCGCATTAGATGTTATGTTGTGTTCAAACTTGACGTATTATCACCGAACTCGTGTTTTTAATGCCGTCGGATAAGCATTTTTCATTTTTAAATTCAAATTCTCGCTTATTGATCGCAATACGAATTTTTTCAGGTTTCAACGAAAAATGTAGTACCTACGTTCAAGCGGAAAGCTTGGGCGGTTTTTGTACGTAACACTGAATATTACTCGGAAATTTGTTAATTAAATGCATCGATTTTATTCGGTATTAAAGAAAAACCAATCGGATTTTTTACATATGCTAAAAAGTCTAAATTTGAATAGTATTATAAGACTCTAAATTTTTAACGCGAGCGCACAAAACCTATATGTACGCGGCTATTGATTCTAGTCCACGAGACATACGTGAGCATGGGGGTGAGGGGGTATTACCTACCCCTCTTGGCCCTAAAAAACTGATAGCTACACGGAGATTTTGGCCGAAAACCATTGCTTTTTGGGCTCGGAAAATTAGCTATACGGCCTTATTGAACTCAGAAAACTAGCTATATAGTCTGATTTTGAGCTCAGAAATGCTATTTAGTTGTCTCTTCTGCGTTTCAAATGGATATATAGCTATTTTCTCGACTCCAAAAAGGGATTAATAGCTATTTTTAGTTCAAAAAGGCTATATAGCTATGTTTGAAAATCCAAAAAGGCTATATAGCTGGTTTTCTGAGACTAAAATGGCTGTATAGCTAATTTTCTGACCCCAGGCGCGAAGCGCCCGAAAATTGGGACGTTTTTATGCCCTTATGCTCAATTTCGAAGCTTTTCGAAGATAAGAAATGCAATAAATTTGATTTTGCGAAAAATTCTACATCGCAAAAGATTTAAATAAGTAGTAAACGGTAATTTCGATTGAATTAATAGCGCTAAGCGCAGAAAATTTGAGCATTTTTACGCTGGGCAATGTCAAAAATCTGAAAAATTTTCCGGGAGGGAATTCCCCCCTGGAAACGGAGCCTGCGCCTATTTATTTCATTAATTTATAAATTATTATGTTATATATTTTACTTTATTTATTTATTCCAAAGTGTATGTGCTTGTTTAAACAAATTTTCAACTTACAATGGAGGTTCGCCGAAATGCGTACAATGTAAAGCTCATCTTAGTGTAGTCAGCTCCCAAATCGGCTTTTATAAGATAGAATATCGTTTGCTCTCCTATTACGCACTCTATTAGCTTCGCCAATTTATTACGATTTATGATTATTATTATTATTATTTTTTTTTTCTAATTTTTTCATTATTTTATTTATGACTTATTTTATGCACGAAAATTGACCGGGAAAAGCACGTGAATAACAGGATAAAAGGCTAATTAGTACGCGTGAACATCATAGGTGCACAAGGTCATGGTCGGAAGGGGCTTAAATCCCGAAAATCCAAAACAGCGTTCACGATTCTTTCTGCTGTTTTAACGATCAAAATGGTCAAAATAGCCTATAAAACGTGTTTCGTTGTAATATCGCATTTTGAAAGCATTTTCAGTCCATTTCGACCGCATTATATCACTTTTAACACTAAAAAATGCGAAAATTTATTAATTTTGGGCGCTTTTTTGAGTAAAAAGTACTTACAAGTACTAATCTGGCGCGAAGCGACGGAAAAATTTTGACGTTTTTACTGCTTTTTACCTGGAAAATTATGCAAAAAACGTTCCATCAGCTCAAAATCGCCGGATAGTACCTGTCCGGCTGACCCTTCAGGGGGTATTATCCCCATATGTGCTTGTGTGGTGAACATCCCAACTAGCATGAGTCGGACAACTCGGCAGCAATCAACTACGCTCAGAAAAGAAAGCGCGAAATCTTATGTCTGATAGGCGGTTCTTCGCTAAGCATAAAAATTGAAAAAATGGTTTTTATAGTGTAAAGTAATGGTGAAGATAGCTTGCGTTGTATAAGATGGACGAAATTTGTACGCTAAAGCGAATTTAAAGGTTAAAGAGAAATTTGCGTTATAAATATGATACTGGAACGTATTTCAAGCGCGTAATAAAGTACGCCTTCGTCACACATATGAATTTTGTACGATTAATTTTGTCTAATGCCTTGTTGCTATGTATGCTTGCTGATTTGCGCGACTTTTTTTGACCGATTTTTAAACTAGCTTCGTGTAGCTCGTTTTATTGGCCGTTTTTTCTAAAATTCGGCTATTTAATATTTTTTCCATAGATTTTCTTGGTTTAAACCGACCCTCAATTAAAGCGTTTCAGTGTCATTAGCTTAATTAAGTCTAAGGCTAATAAGCGCATCGTCCGATACGCTTGAGGCTCGATATCGTATCTAAACTTTAAAATTGTTTACGCTTTACGCTCAGTAAATCATAATTAAAGATTTTATTTTCAGGTAAATTTGACGAATCTTCCGAACGACCTGCAAAATTTAGCGAATTTTCCGTACTAAGTAATATAAACGAAGTGAGCTACTTTACACTTACTGCTAATTTTTTCACTTATTACTTCTTTCTGTATTATTGTTACTTTAGTAGGCCTAACTTTACTTTAAATTTCTAATAAATTTTTGGAATACGGATGAAATGGAAAGCTATACATCTTCGACAAAATATGAAAAATCGGATTAACATTCGAATAAAGTGCTTTACATCTCAGTCGTATTTCGCTTTATCGACTTAATTTCGTACGCTGCTTACTTTTACTTTCGAATTTTTGTCCTTTTCTGCGAATTATTTAGTAAATTATTGAATTATTTTAAACTGCCCCTTTTTTGCTTTGTTTTAGCTAAATTTAAGGATGGATAAAGGCGCGTTTTTTGGCGGGAATTGTATAATGTTATTATAGACTGAGCACATTCGTAAAATAGATACGTAATAGGGGATGGTGGTCCCGCACACAAAGGGTTCGTCCATCTTTTCCTTAAAGAATCAGATTTTCTAACCCCAATTTTTGGCCAAAATTCGCGTTTTTAGGCTATTTTAGGTGCATTCTTTGCCATTTTTAGACCAGAAATACAAGGTCATTATACCATTTTCCCCTGAAAATGACCGATTATGCCCCCAGAATTTATGCCGTGAAATGTATGACTAATGCTATCCTTTGTTTTTTATCCGCCGGTTTACCTTACATATTTTTCATTGGTTACGCAATTTTTACTCCGCTTCTGTTTTTAACTTTTATCGTTTATTTGCGTAATCTTCAATCGTTCTTTCATACTTTTGTTGTTTTGTATATTCATTTTATTTTCGTCAACGATTGTTTTAAGTATATAATACATTTTATTGGAAATTTGCCAGATTTTTAAAGATCGGTTTTTTATTCATTTGTCAAGTTCGCTCCGCCCTCCGGCGACATTCTTTTCCCGCCATATAAACTACGTCACATGCACGGAAGTTCGGATAAATTTTTAATCGACGATTCGACCATCATTCGCTGCGGTGTGTAAAGTGTTTACTAAAAAATATCCTAGTTTTTTAATGAAATAATTTTTTTAGAAAATTAAAGCCGATTTTGTCTCAGCCGTCTAAAAACGAAATGTCAACAGTAAATCTACGTCTTAAAGTTAAAAAACGAAATTTTGAATTTTTAAATAAAAATACTTATATGCTTAAATATATTATATACTTAAAACAATCGTTTACGATGGTTTTTTTAAGATCAAAATGGTTTTTGTGCGAAAATGCGTCCAGAACGCGGGCGAATTCTCGGATCAGGTTTGTGTCGAGTCTTCACTTCATTAACGATGATGTTTTAACCCCCATTACGACTTTACACCACTTCTACGGCTTGTCTTTAAATATACTTTTTCCTTCAAAAATTTCGCGCCAGAAGGGAGTGTAAACTTATTTAGTTGATAAATGTGAGATTTCAGTGACCCGGTTTGTTAACTTTTTTCAAGTGTAAAGTGCTACGCTTTATTTCGATATTTTATCTCTTCTTAATGTTGCTTTTAAAATTGAAAATTGACAAAATAAACTCAAGACGCCTTCGGCTTTCGATCGAGATAAGATAAGAATTCTTCAGTTTATTCCTAAAATATCCAGAAAGACTTAAATTCAAAATTTCATAATTCTTAAAAACTTCAGAATTAGAAATACTTCGTTTTTTCAGTTTAAAGTGTTTCGTTTTTTATTCAAAAGCGATTTTGAAATTTTTTAAATTTTTTTTTAATTTTTCTAAATTTTTTTTTGATTTTTTTTCAAAAACATATTCAATTTTTAAATTTTTTAAAATTTTTTTGATTTTCTTTTCAAAAACATAATTTAATGTTTTAAATTTTTTTGACCCGCGTCGCTTCGTTTTTCCCTTAGTCTTTTCTTTGCCCAGTACCTAAATTTTAATCAGGTTCATTCGCTACTCACGTTGTCGTTTTTACTACGTCGAATGGTTTACAGTGTATTCAATTAAGCGAAAGGTAATTTGTTTTGCGTATAAAGTTCATTCTATTAATATTTGAAATTTTTTATTCATTTTTATTTATTTTAGTTTTTTATTTTTCCTGTTGCCGAATTTTTTTAAGATCAACTTTTCCCGCCTACGCCGAAGAATTAAGCGTTCTGGTAATTTTTTATAACATTTTCTTCCGTTTCTTTTAAAAATTGGGGTTTTCGATCAATAATAATACGAATTTTAAGCGCCAAATTGGCGACGAGGAAGAATCGAGCGTCGGACGAGACGACGACGACGAAGACGACGGTCGTAAAAGTTTCAGATCGGCCTTTTTCGCTTACTTAAAACAGGATCTGGTAAGCGAGCGCTCGAAGTGCGTAAAGCGCGTGCGTTAATTATAATCTCGCGAAGTGTAAACTATAGTGTAAAGTAAAAGCGTCAATAATGTAAAGCGATCGAGATACCATCCTAGTACTCGTTTACTATTAAACGACTTATAAATTGTGGTGTAAAGTGACGAAATTTTAATCGAATTCGGACTGTACGCTGAACGTAGATTCCTTATCTCGATTATAGGTCCTGATTAAGCTTGAATTAAGACTGGCTAGGTTGAATTTAGCCCGTGTTAAACCCGGTTTATGATCAAACCTGCACTTAATCTACGTCCTCAACTCATCCGAGCCGGCCTAAGTAATGGGGGTTGGCTTATTTTTGGTTAATCTAGGGTTAAGCCTGAATTAAGCGTCACGAGCGTCATTATGGACTTATTCAATCCGGAATAAATCTCAAACTAAGCTCATTCCGGAGTATAATATATAGTGGCTTAAATCTTGTTTACGGCGCTCTTAGCGACTACGGCGCTAGTAAAATTTTCCTAGAATATCCGGCGACAAATAGTTTTCAGCCGTTTCTGGTCTTTTTATTCTCCGTAGCTATAATTTCGCACTAATATTTTGGCGTAAAATTGAATTTTGGCGCATTAACTCGGAATTCGCTAAATTGAATCAAATTTATGTACCTCCTCAAAATGACTAGTAAATTAAGTTATATATGGCTTTTGGATCCTTAAACGCCCGTAATGATACGAATGAATTACGACTACGGCTTAATAGAATAATTAATTAACTCGCTTTCCTACTTTTACGTATGCCTTCTTATCATTGTCTATTTTGTTTTTGTTTTTTTATTTTTTTATTGTATTTTTTTACTTTTCCATTTTATTTTATTTTCATTTTTTTATTTTATTTTTTTCTAATATATTCAATTTTTTATTTTTTACATTTGTTATTGCTTATTTATCAATATTTTCCAATATATTCATCTGCGTTTTAAGTAATATTTTACATAGGTATTATTTTATTTGTTTGCACTGCTGTGTATGTACCTCTAATCTTTCTTATTTGATCTTTTATTCATTAACCTGTTTTGTTGTTTACCTTTCCTTCCGCACTTTTGAATTTAATGTCCTTTTTCCCTCAATTTCCTATCGCGTGTTTACTGTAAAGGCCGAATCCGAGCGAATATTAAACGATTTATTCGATATTTCGTCAACGGGTTCCGCCAAACGGCTAAAAATTGACAAATTAAACGAATTGACTCTAAAATTGGCGACGGATTTAGTCGACGATTATCCAGCTTCGGACTCGCGTTGGGTTCAAGCGGTTTCGTCCAGTAAAAATCGCCACACTATATCCCGTTTTACGTATGACGCGCGCCTTTTTTAGATTTTTGAATAATAAACCAAAAATAAATAAAAAGTGGATAAATAAAATTAATAAATTGTCATATTTTTTTAAATTTTATTATTACATTTTTTTCTCCATTTTCTTTTTTATTCATTTTTTAAAAATCTTTTCTCACGTATTTTGCCCTCTTTGAGACCATTTTACGGCGACTTTTACAAATCGCGTATTACCGACTTTACGCTTTTTACGCATTTTTGCATCAATTAAATTTTTGTAGAAGTTTTTCAATGTTTTAATTCGAAATTTTGGTGTTTCCCAATTTTTCGACTACGAATTTCGGACGAGGATTCGTTCGCGAATCGAAATTTCGAACATTTTTATTAATTATATATGAAGTTTGTATTTTATATTTATTTGGATATCGCGCATTTTTCTTCTATTTTTATCGAAATTCCGTTTTGCCGACATTTTTTTTGAATTTCCTATTAAATTAAATTTCGACAGACGCCAGTTTTAGCAGCCTCGATTCTTCGTTGCTCATATATTATCAACTGGAAGACAAGAAAAAGACGTTGAATTTGTTCGTCGAATTTTTAAAACGCACGGGGCTATGGAAATTGTTGAGATTTGAAAAAAATAAATAATTGATAAATAAACATTTACTTTTGAGTATCTGCTTTAAATTTCTACTCGTATTTATCATTTGATTTTATTTTTTCGAATTCCGGCGCAATTAATTTTTGGATGATGAAATTACGTGTATGTTATGACTTGTGCGCAAACTGACAGGTTCCCAATCGAAGAATGTTCTTAAACGGCCGATGCCTGAAAATTGATCAAATTTTCATTTTTCGAATGAAGTTACGAGTTTTGAAAAGTGAGCATGCTAAGCGATAGTTGTAAACCAATAGAAACTTAAAAATTAAGCCTACCATTACATTATGAAGAGAATTATTAAAGATTTTAAACTTAAAGAAAATGGAAAAGGTGGGATGTTGGTAAATTAAAACAAATTTAAAGGATATGATGAATCATTATTGTTGAGAATGGGACGATCACGTGCTACAGTGCTCGCCATGAAACATGACGCACTATAATCATTAGATTTATATTAGATGATGCGTCGCGAGCGCCGCGTTTCGTCTATAATACGCTATCATCTCTTTTTTATTATTATAGGATATTTATCTGTATCATGCCGTTAATCTGGCGATGCGGACAGCGCAATTTAGCTATTAATAGCGCCAACAAGAGGGAAGCGCGCACGTGAATGCCGGAAGCGCGCACGTGAATGCCGTTCTATATTCCGGCACGTGCGCGCTTCCGGCATTCACATGCGCGCTTCCTTCTTGTTGGCGCTATTAATAGCTAAATTGCGCCGTCCGCATCGCCAGATTAACGGCATGATACAGATAAATATCCTATAATAAAAAAGAGATGATAGCGCATTATAGACGAAACGCGGTGCTCGCGACGCATGATATAATTTAAATCTGACGATTATAGTGCGTCATGTTTCATGGCGAGCACTGTATGTATGGTGACTCTTTGATTAGAAGATAAAAAGAGTTGGATGCTCGACTATCAACCTTGAAGCAATCTGATGTAACTGGATGATTGCTATTTTAAACATTAAGTTTCTCTTGTTTTACAATTCTCGCTTAGCAAGCTCATTTTTCAAAACTATTTCATGGCGAACAGTCGTGTTTACAGTTAAGTTACAAGTTCTTGGAATTAGAAAAATAAATTATCAATAATCATGTATTTGTACGGTAATGTAACAAACGCGCAACTCGTTACATTGCCTTCATTGTTCGAATTCAAGACGGTGTTGATATAAATATGTAGTGTACGTTCCGTTCTGTTCTGTTTGATTTTTTTTGTTACGAAAAGGAAGTTAAAGTTTCGCTTTTGACCAGTTTTTATAAGTAATTGAGTATAACTTTTAGCCAAAATTATAAATAAGGCGGCGAAATTATATTTTAACATTCAAATCGACACTAAAAATCGAAGGTTAACGATTAGAAGATGGTGAAGGTGGCATAAAGAGGCAATAAATTAAGATTAATAGTCAATTGCGGAAATAGTACAATAATTATGTTTAGATAATTATGTTTGTAACAACAAAAACTGTTAGAATTTGTAGTGCGTGCGTACATAAGTGTAAATGTATTTATATTAGTTAAACTTATTACGCTAAAGTGAATGTAAAACTTAAAAAATCGACATATTATGTTTCTATACTTGTTTATTATTTTATTTATGTGTTTGTTTATTTGCTTATTTATTCATTGCTATTTCCCTACATAACTTTTCAATGTTATCTTTGTATATGTTTGATGTATCTATTTGTTATTTCCGTTTTTCATTTTTTTTGCCCCATGTTTGCGTTGCTACATATTCGTTGCTTTTTTTGTTATTTCATTTTTTAATTTTATGTCTTATTTCTATGTTTTATTCAAATTTTGTCAGTTAACCACCGTCCGAAACGATGAACGCGCTACTTTAACTCCGTGTCAACAAATTGTCTCGGAATATCAGGAAAAACTAGAGGCGTGCTTAGCCTTATTCGATAAAGATTTTTCGGCGTAAATCAGTGTACTGTAGCATGTCAACTTTTTGAAAAATATTCCTAATAATCAGGCACGTATCTCTGGGGAAAATAGGGGAGGGTTCGAACCCCCCCCAATTTGGAAGATAAATAGGACTTTTTAAACGTTATTTTGTGCTATTTTTGGCTTTTTTGGCTTAGTCCCCCCAAAAATTGGTGTTGGTCCCCCGAAATAGGACGGCCAGCTACGTGCCTGCCAATAATATGCAAATGTCTGACGTAACGAGCCGTAATTTAGGATAGGGTCCCTGCCAAATTTCGAGGCATACATATACGTACACGCGTGTACTGACCTTCCATTTTTTTCGGTAAAAAATATATAATATGCCTTGACGGGGCGGGGCTTGACAAACGTAATTTTACGCTCGTGTCGAATTTCAAATTTTGGAGAAAGGGGGCCGTTTCGCCGTTTACAGACACGTAAATAAGTATTATCCACGCATTTATAAATGTTGATTTAAAAGCATTTAATTTTAATGAGGATATTCGTTAATTTGTTCAAATTTATCGAAAAATTGATTAAATCGAGCTTTTCGACGAATTTATCATTAGGAAGAGTGGGGAAGGGTTTCTAAATTTGAAATACCTATTCATACATGAGCAACACGGGAATCCTGTTAGGGGGTGAAATTATAAAATGCCTTTTTATGATCCAAAATGGTGGGTACGCGTCAAAAACATCGTTTTCGGCGTTTCTGACGATGCTCAATCTTTTTAGAGCATAAAAACAAGAAAATTTGGAGAAAAATATGAGAAAATTCGGAACAAATTGAACAAAATATAGTCAAAACATGAGTGCGCCGAGAATTTGGCACTTTTGAGCAACTGGAGGTCAGACTAAGATAGTTTTGAAGCACGAATAAGCCTTGTTTCATGAATTCAGCTAGATTGAAACAAAATTTAAGGTTATCATATAATTGGGTATAAATTTATGGAATTAGCTTAGGAGTAGGTCGAGCTTTTATTTACTAAGATAGGGTTAGATCAAAATTATTCAGGAAACACGTCCATGCCCAAGTTTTAGGATCTATGTCTTAATTTTATTGCAACCTAACTGGGAATACGAGTGGACCAGGTTAGACAATATTAATATGCCCTTCGTGCGCTGAGTCGTAAACAGTCCGATCTAAGGGTTAAGGTCGCGTTTTATTGAAAACTAACCAACGCTACGGGCTGTTTGGGTCGCGTTTTCTTAAAGTAAAAAAATTTTTAGTATTTTTCTTCTTTTTATTGTATTTCCAATTTTAGAATTGATAATTTACTGAGAGCGGCCATGAAATTCGTCGTTTTGGATCTTGAGGAGGATAGTATTGCGGATAATATTCCTTATCGCGAGCAATTCTTTAGGCGGGTTAGTCCAATGCTTGCGATCGTAATCGTTTAATTCCGACTCGGTCTTTTTATTGTAAAATTTTAATGTGTGATCCATGTTCTTACGGTTCGCCTAGCCAAAAAGAAGCTGTTTTTTCGGAGCAATTAGCAGTCGTTAAGGGTGATTAAACTGTGATTTTTATCAAAGCTGCTATTTTTAGGGCAGAAAAGCGGGAATATCCGCTAACCTGGATTTATGGCCTGTTTGAGCCTAGTCTATATTGTTTTTTACTGACTTTATTGCAGATTGGTCTTGTCTTCTTTCACTGCTCGTTTATTTGTCGCTAATTTTTTTATTCTTTTCCGAATGCTGAATATTTCTTAAAATCTTACGAATAAAATAAGGTCAAAAAATAGTTGTCCTTATATAGTTTTTTTACGTATATTTTGATACTGAATCGTTTACGTTCGTTCAATCGCCATTTGGCGTATAATTTATTAAAATAAGAGTAATAATTTTTAATGATTTCAGTAAATGTTTGAAATGTACTGTCTTTGAATTTCTACTGTTAATTCAACCTTTTTTATTTTATTGCTACAGATATAAATAAAAACGGAGAACTTCATTATTAGATTCCTATAATTTGTCGAATTTTTAATTAATTTAGACAAGAAATGCCGTCATTAACTTTTGTGATTTTTTTAAATTTTGTCGGCTTGGGCGAGGCATGCCTTAATTTTTTTATACGATCAATGGGCCATCTTACTAGTAGACTTCTGATTGAAACAACATAGGCTTAAAGCTAATAGAGCCTCAACAAGGCAAGGTTTTGCCTGGAATTTGTTTGAAAATTTAAAAATTTCGAGAATTAGAAGAAAAGAATTTCTAGAGGAATTTAACTTTTTTGAAAAAAAATCAAATCAATTTTCTTAAGACCGAAAAGGCAGGAAAAATTTTGAAATTTTTGAGAAGTAATTTCTAAAATTAGAAAAGTAAGAACACTGACAGTATTAGCAAGTTTATTTATTCGAAAGTCGCGGATGTGTTGATACGTTAGAAAATTGTTGAGTTGTTGAGCACTTTTGCTTCTTTTCAAGCGTGCAAAATTATTAATTTATTCGCAGAACTCGAATCATTATACTATTCACAACAAGTAGCTAGAAAAGAGCAAAATATAATTAAATTATGAAAAAATATTCAGTAATAAGAAATAATGAATAAATTATCCCCGTATATAAATATTATATGTACGTATGTAGACATGGTGATAATGACTTTTCTACGAATTACATACATAATTTTTTATGTTTTTACTATTCTCCGATCTAGTTCTTCCGTTACTTTGTATTTCCTTTTTGATTTCCGCCGATTTGATGACCTACGTTTTTCCTTAATACATCAGCGTAAATTTTATTGCTCGAAGAACTGAAATTTACCCGAAATTACAATTATTATAATTAGCCTGAAATCGATAAAACAATTTTCGTAATCGCCAAAGTCTATAAGTCTTCGGTTTCATCTTGTTATTTAATATTACGATTCTTTGTTATTCATTAGTGGTCCTAGAACTTTTTGATTTATTTCTAAATTAATGTGTCAACAGGTCTCTAAATGTCAAAATATTATTCCTGCTTTGATTTACGAAGAAAAAATGACCATCCAATCGTCCGAGGACGCGGTTGGCGTCATCAATATGATCTCAACTGTGAATCAGTATATTTTGGTAAGTCGTTCTCAATCTGCTTTCTAATGTATCGATCTACGTTTGCGTTTGATCATTTCATCCGATTCGCCCTACGTTTATTTATCGTACGAAAATCAGGGAAAATTGAGGTTTTCGATAATTGCGCCTAATTTTTAATTGTTATCCTTTAAATCCTTTTTCGATAATATACTTTTAAAAACGGGTACGTTTCCAAAAATCGATTATTCGATGTTTTTGAATTTATAAAAATCTATTAAGCCGACATTTCGAAAAAGTTGTTAAATTTTGAAAGTCCCGATCATCGATAATTTTAATTTTTAGTTTAAACCGGTTTACATCCTCCTCCGTAATACTTTCGGTCCAAAATATTGCTAAGCTTGAAATGCCGTACGAGTATAAGCCTTAGGCGGCGGACTGGATACTTTCCGCTTAATTTTACGCGTGCATGGCAGCCATACCTGGGCGTGGGGGGTTTGGAGGGTATGCACTCCCCCCCCCCAGAATTAAATTTTTTGAAATTTTTTTTTGTTTTTTTCGCAAGTTTTTGATGCCATTGGATAGCGCTCGATGAGAAACGTTGAAAAATGGTGTTTTTTTGCCATACCACAATTTTTAAGGCCTTTTTTTACCTTTGAAAAATCTTGCAACCCCCAGAACTTTGGTGCCGCCCGCCTATTATCGCAGCCCGTACTTTTTGTGTTTCCTATCGGCCGCCGCCGGACTAAGGTCGAAAAATCTATCTTCGATCGTCTGGGATCATTCGGACGCTTGCCCCGAATTTTGGACGACCCACCTTAGGCCGGCGTTGGACCAGCAGCACGCCCTGACCCTGCAAAATATCGACCAATCGATAGGCAACTCGCTTTGCTCCCTTTTGGCTCAACAGGCGACCGAATTGGCCGAATTGCTACTGTCCGAAGCTAAAATGACCCTCGACCTGACCCCGGCGACGATTGACGCGAAAAAGAGGGCTGAAAAGGCGGCCGAGTATCGAGTCTACAGAACGGCTTTGATCGAACCCCTGCGTGAGCGTTTGTAAATTTAGCAAACGCGCGCCCGTCCCCCAATTCGCCGAAAAATTTTGGGGCTTTGGGCCGGGTCGACCGAAAATGGGCGGGGAATGAATTTATATCATTAATTAATTAATGCCGCATTTTACACGCTTTTTGCCTTTTCGCTTGCGCCGCGTTTCTTCCGTTTTTACGATTTTTATTCATTTTTTTATTCTTTATTACAGATTTATTGAAGCAATACGAACGCGCCGCTTATTTGGCTGAGAAATTTCTCGACTTTGAAATTTTGATCAAAATTTGCGAAGACTGCTCCGACGACGATCTTTTGCAACGTTATAAGCAGAAATTTTCGGGCGCCGATTTCGAACAGGCGTTGAATCGCTGGTATTTGAAAGAACGTAAAAATTTTGCCCCTTTACTCGTTTTCTATCGATTTTTTTATCCATTTTATATTTGTTGTTTTATTTTTATTTACCTAATTCGTTTCAGGGCGATACGGCAGACTTTTAGGTCAGAAGGACGCTAGTGTAAACGATTTTTTGGCAGCAAATAACCGCGACGATATTTCGTGGATTTTTCACAGCACGCGCGGATCTTACGACGAAGTGATCGCTGATTTATTAATAAATATAAACAAGTTTACGAAAAATCCATAATATATGTAGCATTCGCCCCCCACAGAACTCGCCCACCCCCCCCCCCCCCCACACACATTACTCGCCCCCACACAATTCGCTCCTTCCCCCACAACTCGCCCCACGCTACCCCCACACAAGTCGCCCCCACACAACTCGCTCCTCCCCCCCCACAACTCGCCCCCACACAACCCCTCCCCCACAACTCGCCCTCAAACAACCCCCCCACAACTCGCCCCCACACAACCCCTCCCCCCACAACTCGCCCCACACGACCCCTTCCCCCCACACAACTCGCCCCCATACAATTCGCTCCTTCCCCCCCACAAGTCGCCCGTCGCCCCAATACAACTCGCTCCTTCCCCCCACAACTCACCCCCACACAACCCCCTACAACTCGCCCCACACGACCCCTTCCCCCACACAACTCTCCCCCTACAATGCACGTCCCACACAACTCGCCCTCCACAACTCACCCCCAAAGGGCGTAGCCAAAGGGGTGACACAGGGGGTCACGTGCAGAATGCGGTGTTTGGGGATCCTGACCCCCAATGGAAAATGGCAAATTTTGTAGGGAAAATGGGGCAAAATGGAGGCAAATAACGGATGAAAATTGAAATTTTTCTCCAAAAGTGCTTCCAATTGACCAGAAACTGTCTAATAAAGTAGTTTTGAGGCTATTTTAGCGCTTATACCAGTTTTTGAGCTCGTTTTGGCCCAAAAGAGCTTGATCGCTCATTTTACTTTTGAAATTACTCCGAATATATAATTCTTATGCAATTTTATGTCAAAATTCCTGAAATTCTTCGAAATTTTAATGCGTTTCTAATCATTTTAATGCATTTTTTACTCTCGAAATCGCCAATATATATTGACTATAAAAGATGGTTGTTTCCGATAGATTCGATCATTTTCAAGAATCTGCCATCAAAATCCCCAAAAATTCATCTATTTTATTTTCTGGCGTTACATCTACATTTTGGCCAGTGCCGAATTTCCAATTTAAAAAAATAGGCGCTTCATGCGAGTTGGGTCGTTTCAATGCAATGACGTCAAAACTTGATTTTACATATCAGTTTTGGGCATAACTGCAAAGCGTGGCCGGCGGGGTCAGCCGGTCTGTGGGGGTCAAACGTTGAGCTTTTCTGGACCGAACTCGTGTCAAAAAACTGGCACAATTGCTAAAATAGCGTATAAACATAATCTACGTGTAAAATTCAAAAACAAATTGGCATCGAAAAATCACCAAAAAAAGTTGCAAAATTGTAATTGCGATTCCATTGGAGGCGAGTTGTGGGGGGGGGCCAATTGTGGGGAGCGTCCCCAAACCTGAAAGTCTAACGCGCGAAGAAAACTCAATCATTAATCACTTTACAAAGCCGAAGTGTTCGTCTGAGAATAAAGCGATGTAAAGAGAAAAACGGCATAAAAGGTGAACCCGTAATGATTGAGATACTAATTGAATATATGTATAAGATTAAGCGCATTGAATACCATATTGACGTTTCTTCTAGTTTAGTGGAATTTCATTTAATCTTTGATCTTCGGAAGATCTAGTTCTAGAACATGGATGATTAAACTCATTTCTGCTTGCATTCATCAGAAATTTATAGGAGCCCGAATATTTGACACAAATTTACTTTTTAAGTCTCGTTTGAATCCGTGTTTACGCATTGTTGGTTTGAAAGCTTTTATTTTTCTTGAGTTATTTATGTGCCTTCCGTCTTTTTTTACCCCTTTTTCACAATTTTTGTGTCCCAAATTTTTATTTTGCGCGAAACACGCCGAAATATTCGTTGAAAATTTGCCTGGCGTCTCTTTAATTTCAGAATTTTTCTTTTTAGATTCGTACTAACACTCCAATTTTCTCCCAAATTCGAAAATTCAAATCCGTTAGGCCAAATAGTGTTTTTCGATTGTAATATTATTGAAATATTTTTTTTCTACGAATGGATATCTGCCGTTTTCACTTGATGAAAATTTCAGTCCCAATGCTGTAATTTTTAGACGCCTTTTGCTCGTTTTGTGAATCTTAAAACTTTTTAAATTCGAAATTTGGAAATTTTCCATAATTGAGTCTTCATTTTTATTTGTCCATGTCCGAATTCTTATGAACTATGAAATTATTAAATTATAAATTATTATATATGTATATATACATAAAAAATTATAAAAAATGAAATTCTTGGAATTTTATTTCGTTATTTCCAAATTAAAGCAAAATTAGTGTTTTGCATGCGTACGTACGCGTTTGCTTTCCTATCGGTAGCATATATGCACATAGGGAGGGGTTATTACCCCCTGAAGGGTCAGCCGGACAGTACTGTCCGGCGATTTTTGAGCCGATGGAACATTTTTTTGCATCATTTTTGAGGTTAAAAGCAGTGAAAACGTCAAAAAAATTCCGGCGCTTCGAGCCAGATTAGTACTTTCAAGTACTTTTTACTCGAAAAGCGCCCAAAATTAATGAATTTTCACATTTTTTTATGTTAAAAGTTATATAATGCCGTCAAAATGGACTAAAAATAATTTTGAAATGCGATATTACCACGAAAAAACGTTTTATAGGCTATTTTGACCATTTTGATCGTTAAAACAATAAAAAAAATTGTGAACATTAAATTTACTGTTTTGGATTTTTGGGATTTCACCCCTTCCACCCCCCCCCCCGGTGACCCTGACCTTGTGCACCTATGATCGGTAGCCCAACATTTACGCAATTACGTTTATTTTAAGGCGGCTAAGTGCTTATTGCAAAAAGGAATCGAGCAAAGTGATCGGCTGTCGAAGAGAAAAGTGCGAATCCTGAACATGTTTTTTTTCTTGTTTTTTATATTTAAATTACAGGTATTCATTCGATATTTTATTATTCGTCCGTTTGCGTAAAATTGAATTTTTTCTCATTTTATCCAGGGAAAAAAGTTACTCGAAATCTCTTTTTTTGGATTATTTCCTCTTTGCTATTTAAAGTTACTTACGTACTTATAGTCGTTTTAACTGCAAATTTGCTGTTTTTCTTATGTTTATTTACACGTATTGCGAACTTTAATTGATTTTGATGAATTTATTATATTTTACAGGTTTTAAATATTTTTTCTTAGGTAAACTGAATAGATTACGATTTTAAAATTCTAAAAACGTAGTTTTAAAAAATGTTAAACCAAAAACGATTGATTGGATTATTCTTTGTCAAAAAGTAAACGTAAAATATAGGAATTTAATAAAATTAGTGAAAAAAATTAAATTAAATTTAATGTTGATGTTGTAATTAATTTAAAAACATTTCGTGATGAGTAGAATTTGAAAAATCTCGAAATGTCAGAATAATCGTAATTAACGGAAAGTATAATCAGAATAAAATGCGTAAAATACGATAAATTGATTATTTTTAATCATTTTTAACTCGAATTTTAATGCTTTCGAAATTTCAAATTCCGCTTTGTTAATCGACAAAGCTTTACGTCGAAGATTGCTGTTAATTAAAATGGTCGGAATCAACAGTACAGTTAGTTAATATTAATTAGTTTATTAGTTAATTAAATTAATTAGTCAATTAATTTAATTAAAAATTAGTTAATTAATATTAAAAGTTAATCTCCATATTTTTTAAAAGACGTTTTTCTGTTTTAAATAAAACAATTGCGCTAAAGTCGACATTGCGATCTTTAACTTTTTCCATTTAATAATTTTTGCATTGAATCCCGCTACTTGCATTTAAAATACAGACACGTATCTTTGGGGGGGAGGGCGGGTTCGGAAAAACCCAAAAATTTAGAAAAATCGGAAAAATGTGACTTTTTAAACGTCATTTTGTGCTATTTTTTGGCTTTTTTGGGCTTAGCCCTCCCAAAAAGTGGTGTCGCCCCCCCCTTTAAATAGGACGGCCAGCTACACGCCTGCTTCCAAATACATTCATTCTTTAATTAGATCATTTTGTCGATTTGATTTTGATAAATCAAGGCGTTTTTTACGTTTAAAAGTGACGTTTTACTTCCAAAAAGTTCTTTCAACTCCATAAATTAGTTTCTGTTTTAGAGTCAAAATTTAAATTTATTTCGGTCAATTCTATTTTGATTAAAAAAGCGGCCGAAGTAAATAATTTCCTGCGTTATGCGAAGGCGCGCATTATTTATGATTATAAATCGAGAAAATGTTTTAGTCTGCGGTATGACGAAGTCGCGAAGGCGCCTAAAAGTCGCCGAAAAAATTAAATTCTCGCCCAAATTGAGATGGAGTAAAAAGTTTAAATTTTCGGCCGTTAGGGCGGGGCTATGTTGTATTATTGGGCCAGATGGACAGACTTTGTTTTCTCATTTCGTCATTGTTCGATTTGTTCAACTTTTCAGACGCTACTTAGCTTGGCTAAATTGTCGGCAATGTGCCAAGAAATTGGATCGCGGGAAATAGTACGAGGTATTTCTCAAAAAAATATACAGGGTGTCCCAACCGTACCTGGGCGTGGCTGGTTTGGGGGCTATGCACCCTTCCCCCAGAAACCAAAATATCCTCCAGAATTCAATTTTTGAAATTTTTTTTGTTTTTTTCGCAATTTTTTGATGCGAATGGATAGTGCTCGATGATTTAAAGATGGTGTTTTTTCGCCATACCACCATTTCTGAGGCCATTTTTTGACCTTTGAAAAATCTTACATGCCCCCTCCCCCCTCAGAATTTTGGTGCCACCCGGCACCCACCTAAGGTCCCACCTAACTATGTCTCTAACATGTTTTTTTTGTAATAACTTATTATTGTCTAATGATTTTTTGAATTTAGTTAGAAGGTCCAACGGGAAACTAACTGAGAAGGTTTGGTTAGTTTTGCGTTTTGCTTGTCCCTGATGTAAACTACGGAGGTTTGTGTAAACCTTAGATTTTTGATAGTCTTTCCTTCAATATCTCGCGTATTTTGCGACCAAAGCATTAGCTCGCGATTCAAGCCACTTAAGCAATTAAAACATAATGAATTTCGGGTATCTTAATGCTTGCAAAGGTTTACGCAAGTTCGTGAGAAATTGTTGTCTAAAGTCAGTACGACAATTTTAGCATAGCGAAATTAGTCACTTATGTAAAAATGTCATATTTTGAATAGTATCGGACCAAATCGTGCCAAACTTTGTCAATCGATGACCAATTAGACATTGCGTATTCGCTCGAGCTTTTTAAAAATATCAGGAATTGATAAAATTAACGCGAGATAATAGTTTGGATAGATACGCGGGATTGAGCTGCGAGACGCCGAGTGGTAAACACTTAAACCTACGGATCGCAAGGTTTTGGGTTCGAAACCACGTTGACGCTGTTCTTTTCGGCGGGCCAACCCAGCCTTTCATCCCTCCGGGGTCGATGAATGGGAAGCTGCACTTGTGTGGCGAAGGTTAAAGCCCTTGGGAGTCGCGACCCCTTGCGGTATCTCAGCGAGAAACACGTCTTCGACGTGCGGGTAATACTCAAATGTGGGTGAAAAGCCCATCTTTAACCTTTAACCTTAGGCGGGATAACTCGCCAAAACTAAAGTTTACACAGACTTCCGTAGATTAAATTATTTACGAGCAAAAGCAACTAAATCACGTCATCCGCTTCTTATACGGGCATGGGGAGAGGTGAGAGGGAAATAAAAGTCCTCATTGGGCTTTGAAAAATTGATAGTTATATAGCCACCTTGGTCGAAAAAATTACTATATAGCCTTTTTGGGCTCAGAAATCTAGCTATACAGCCTTTTTCGGACTCAAAAACATACTGCGCAGAGTTCGAAAATTTTTGCAGTTTATTTTTTTCCGAGCCTCGAAAGGATTTCTAGCTGTTTTCCCGACTCCAAAATGGACTAAATTTCTTATTTAATGTTTTTATTTTTTTAAATTTTATTCATTATTTTGTTATAGACATTGATTGCCGGCTCGACGTCATTGCGCATCAGGAAAGGTTACCGGAATCGGCGCTCCAGGTAAGCGTAACGAATTACAATAGACATTTGATTCTACGATTTCAAATAATACATTTAATTTGGAATAAACCTTAATCTGATAAAATGAAAAATTTCGATTCTACGATAAAATTTAAGTTAATATTAATTTTGAAAAATTTAGTTCAATTTATTCTTTAGAATGAAACCTTTTATCTTCAGGCACAAACATAAAAATTGTAGATTCGTCTTCAACTAAAAAGTAGACAATTTAAACTGCATTCGTTTCCTTGGCAATGCTCCAGATTTTGAAATGAGCTTATCACGCGAATATGTGCAATAGTCATTCTTAACTTATTGAACAAAAACGTAATTTATAGCTATTTTTAGCAATACGGATTAAAACGGGACGAAATGCCTGCGTTGTCTGTTCAGAAATTGATCGAAGTACGCATTTAACCCGCTTTACACCTTTTTGTTATTGTTTTTTTTTATGTTTTTTTCTCACTTTTTTCCGTTGTTCAAATTCGTTGCCTCGTTTAGCAATGTTCATACGTATTAATTCTAGTTGTGCGTCAACGATCCGGAAGCGGACGAGTTCAGTTTTTTGAAGGCCGTTAGTTTACTCGGCTCAAATTTGTTTGGGGTAAAACGCGTATAATTCTTGTTTTAACACGGACGTATATGTCAGATATTATATATATATATATATATATATATATATATATATATATATATATATATATATATATATATATATATATATATATATATATATATATATATATATATATATATATATAGTTTTGATTATCCCGATTAATTAGCGCTACGATAATTTCAGGGGCGGATTTAGGGGGGACGGCCGCCCCCCCATTGGCCCAAAATAGTGAGCAAAATTAAGGATTTTTTAGCGATTTTCTGGCTAAAACGGCTAATTTTTCCGCCCATGTCCGGGTTCCGCCCCCCCCTTGTTCAAAATTTCTGGCCATTTAAGGCCGCAGATCTCTGTTTACTTAATTATTCATAAATAATTTGATTACTTTGTTATAAATTGAAGTGATCGAAAATACATTATTTAAGTATTTTTTATTCACTTCATTCGATAGAATATATCCGATGGCGATTTTAACGATCTAAGAACTCGGGTTTGGGCGAAAGCCATACTGAAAGACGAGTGAGCTGCCGAAATTTTTATTTTGCCATTAACTTTTTTGCCCGAATTTATGCTAAGTTTTTTATTTTTTATTTATTTATTTTTTCTATGATTTTTCTGTTTTCAGATATTTAGTTTGTTTGCTCAATTTTTTTTGTTATTTCTGTTTCGTTAACGATTTTTTTGCACTATTTTGTAGCTTTTTTTCTAATTGCTTTTATTTATTTCTTGCTCAGCTGGAGTCGCGTTGTATTTTCTGACGATCCGATGAAAGAATCCGATTCGACGATGTTCGTTAAAAGCGTTCAAATGGCCTTGAATACTTTCCAAGGTATTTTATTCTGCGAGTACAGTACGATGGTGGGCGATAATGAAAAATTTTGTACAAAATTTATCCAATAAAACTCTTTTTAAAAAATGTTCAGCGACCCGTCAAGGCTTCGTTTTTGACTTTATACAGATATGTACATACTTACCGATAAAAATGCCTCGCACTCATCGGTTAGGCAGCACTAAAATTCTGGGGGTGTAAGAGTTTTCAAAGGTCAAAAAATGGTCTTAAAAATAGTTCGAAAAAATTGATTTCTAGGGGGGTATTTAGGTTTTGGGGGGGGGTATTTGGCCTTCTGGGGGGAGTTGCAAACCCCAACCCCCTTCCCCCACGCCCACGTGTGGGTGCACTGCTTCGCTATTAATTTATTTATTCTTTTTCATTTATATTTACACTCATTTTTAACTCTCGTTATCAGATTTACCGCGCGATCATGTTTTATCGTTGTTCGCATCGGCCGACGATTTGTTGAGTAGTCAAGAGCTGGAGAATTTTCCGGAAAACGCAAATTTTCAATACGTTCTCAGGGCTAAACAAGAGCTTTTACATCATGCCATTTCACTTCGTTCTTAACAGCGCGCGCGGCGCCTTGTTTGAAACTTTTCGTTGCTCCGTTTGTACGTAAAGTTTGCGTTCAGTAAAAGTACTTGAGCATTCCATTATCGTATGCGCATGTCAGGTAAAACGACCATACGCTACTACATTAATCCATTGACACGTGATGCGCATGTTAGAACAACAGGAATTCAACGCATATATTGAAGGTACATGATAACTGAAGGGAACCGGTCCGAGCTCTGCACGTAAAACTGCTATGTGAGGAGTCAGCGCTGATATAGGCTATTGGGTTCGCCCAATAGCACCGGTTTTATGTGCGTGTATGCGCGTTAATATATTCGCTGCAAGGCTCGCATAAGACAGCTCAGTCCGAGCTGGTGACTATACAACGAACACATGGTCAGCCCGTAGTGCGTTAAGTGTATATTGATCCAAGAGTATAGTACATAATATTATAAAGGGCTCGACAGACGGGCAAATAGACACGCAGAGTAACCTAAAATGAAAAAGTATGTTATAGTATTACGATTATATATTAACCACTACCGGATGTGACACGCATATTTACTATGTACGTAGTGCACAGTTAGAGCTGCTGCATTAGATCAATTAAAATCACGCAGGATCGAGTTGTCTGGACTGGAATTGAAAATTTTCTTTTTCCATTTATAATTACTGCTGAGGCTATTGTTTAAGCATTTATGACTCGTCGAATAATTAGATTCGAAATTTCAAAGTTTTTCACGCTGGAGGCGTTTCAAAACATGTGTAAACCGAAATCTTGCCACAGCGTTCATCACTTTTGTCGAAAATACTAGTTGTAAACAACACTTACACTCAGATCCGTAATCCTGACGTTGCATAGAACTTTTTGAGAAAAAATATCAAGATTTCGCGAACCTCCTTAACTAATCTTAATTTTCAGTGTAAACTTTACACAACATACCGGGCAGAAAGTAAACATACACTCAGGTCCGTAATCCTGACCTTTCGGGACATATTTTGAAGAAAAAGTTCATGCTTTACAACGCTCTACAAATAAAATAAATTTGTAATGTAAATTTTACACATCAAGAACGGATGAATAGTGCAAACATCACGCAACTACTAAGTGTAGAGAATGACTAACAGTCTGATTCGTAATTCCGACGTTACGTAGCACATTTCGAAAAAATAAGCCTCCGCAAGCCTCTAGGACTCAGATTAATTTTTAATGTAAGTTTTACACAACTACTAAGTGTTAAGAAAACATGCAGCCAGATTTGTAATCCTGACCTTACGGAACATATTTCGAAAATGATTTACGTTCTGCAACGCTCTTGATGTAAAATAAATTTGTAGTGTAAACTTTGCACATTAAGAATAAATGAATAGTGCAAACCTTACAGAACTACGGCTGTAGAGAAAATCTAACAGGCAGATTTGTAATTCTAACATTACATAGAACATTTTGAAAAAATTCAGCTTCCACAGCGCTTTAGAACTTGAATTAACTTTCAGTGTAAACTCTACACAACTACCGAGTGTAAAGAAGATTTCAGTTAAAGATTCGTGACTGTGATATTGCTCTGGGATTACGATCAATGTTTATGAAAAAATTGGCTTTACACAATGGCCTGCAGACAAATAAATATTGGATGTAAACCACTTTTCACTACTGTTGAGTGTAAACAATCGTGCCAAACTGACGTATCATGTTTTACCCTGGTAAATTTTAAGATTTTTGATTATGTCCAGACTTATAACTAAAGAAGTTGTCAGAAAAAACAAGACAGAAACACGCTTAACGCCCCCGCATTTTGACTTTACACCTCCTGAAATGGCTGGATATTGATGTAAACAACCACAATTTGCAATGACGTATACCCTTAGGAAGTACTGTATTTATCCTACTTATTACGACTGGCGTACAAAAAAAGGGACAAAAATGTATTTTTCATCATCCACTGCATTGTAAACTTTAAAAATCTGAAGCAATAGTCTGTTTCACATAACTTCGTGCATGAATTCTAAGAATTTTCATCGACAGTAAGCCGAGGGTTACGAAAATATACATATGGCAGTCAAATGCTGTGATCGCGATCTGTCAGCGTATTTTCGGAGATAATTTTAAAATTTATGACCGAACTTGTGTGAAAGAGACCGGTTCGAGCTACAGTCAAGACCACAAGTAACGTCGCTCAAGCGCATGTCCTACAGGCGCCTGGCAGTCAAAGTGGCAGGCATCGCACAAGCAATTTTCTTTCGACGCGCCTGTTTACCAATATAAAATTTTGGCCGATTCACAGGCGCCTGTTGCCTGCCGTGCCTGCGCTTGCGTGACGTTACTTGTGGTCTTGACTGTAGTTTGTAGCCTTTGAATTGTAATATGTTTGTTTGTGGAAAAATTCTGTTACGCAAAATATTTGAGATACTGACCAATCAAAGAAGGTAAGAAAATGTGTTTTTTCACCCCATGTTTAACCCCTGGTTTCGATTTTTACACCTCCAGAAATAACTCAATATTAAGTTTATTCAAAGACGATTTGCTGCGACGTGTTGTCCATGGAACGTACTTTAATCATAGGTAACGCGTTAGCGCGTACCTATAATATACTTGGGTAACCCAAACATATGTATGCGGCCCCTTTACACCTATAACGGGACATTTCTGTATTGTGCGGTTTGTTTAAAAAGATATATAGTAAAAAAAGTCGCTGCACGTATTTTTTTGTTCTTTCAAAATTAGTACCCAATGTGTAAAGAGCGTGTAAAGTTTTATTGTAACGTAACAACATCTACTTTTTTAAATTTTGGTCGGTTATCAAACTTTCCTAACTCAGTTTTGCAATCTTTCTAATCTGACTTTTTAAGATGTAGACAATTGAGTAGGCTCAAAACTTCTTTTTGGTTTTCTCGAAAAGTGACTTATTTCCAGAGTGGCAGTGTAAAGAGTGTAAAGAATCTGAGGGTAAAATGACACATTCCGGCCTGCATTTGCAGGCGCATATCTCTGGGGGAATGGGCGGGGCTTCGGCGGTCCCCCAACATTCAGAAAAATCGAGAAAATGGAGACTTATTTTTTAAACGTTATTTTGTGCTATTTTTGGTTTTTTTGGGCTTAGTACCCCCAAAACATGGTGTTGGTCCCCTCCAAAATAGGACGGCCAGCTACGTGCCTGAGTATTTGGTCTGTCAATAATTTCGATTATGAGTCCCAGAAATTTTTTCGTGCATAAATGTACTACGACTCGAGGGCTACTTTCGGCTTACCGCAAACTTTCACGTCCTTTTTACTATACAATGAACAATTTTGAGGTTTTTAATTTTTCCTATATGAACTGGGAGGGCTCAGAACATGAGACATAGCTTATTAGAAAGAACATTAAATTTTCTAGCTATTTACTAAAAAAATTTGAAATATGTCAGAAACTCATAGAATAATACCTGAAAATATCAAAAGCTACAGTATGACAACCTTCCTGGCGGCCACACTGAAACAGGTACGTAGCTGGCCCTCATATTTCGGGGGGACCAACACCAATTTTGAGGGGTCTAAGCCAGAAATAGCACAAAACAACGTGTGAAAAAAACATATTTTTCCGTTTTTTTCTGAATTTTGGGGGTCCGGACCCCCCATTCCCCCCACAGCTACGTGCCTGTATTGAAAAAGTATAATTCTTTAGTAAATTAGACAAATAGTGTATCATTCGAACGAACTTTTTTTGGGCTTTCTAAAATGTGCTTAAACCTTTAAAAATATAAAAAATAGCGCGAGTAAAATGCATGTCTTATTGGGGCAGCCATATTGGAAAAAAATTAATTAGAAATTGCAGGACGAACTATTCAAAAAAAGTAAAACCAAAAATGGTGAAATTTAGAGCACAAAAATAATCTAACTATTCTGCTATTTTTTAAAATATGAAACTTAACCTGTATATTGTAGTGACCAAGCAAAGTTTTAGCACTTTTTCGAGCCTAGCATACTGTAGACATAAGCTAGCTATACTTTTTTTGGCAAAAATAGTTTATTCTAAAATTGTCTATCTAAAACAGTTTATTTCATAAAAATCCGTTCAGTGGTTCTTGAGTTCATCTCAAAAAACCTCGCTTCACTGAAATAAGTTATTCGACTGTGAGAAGGTTCATCGGCTCTGACCGACTGTCACACTGTAGGCATGTTAAAACATGAAACATGGACTAATTTTTGAGCAAGCTGAATGAATTGTGATCATTTATTGAATTTATTTTATTAATAAATACCAGCGGATCAAAAGTTACACGCATAAATCTACTCAAATTCTCAAATTGCGTGAAAAACGAAGTTAGATCTAGGGGTTTTAACTTTACACTCTAGTGGATGGTGTAAAATAACAGATTTCGTCTATGAAATCTCTTCCAACTTTTCCGCTCCTGATAAGTCGGGATAAATTGAATATAACAGAAATAAAGTACCTCTGAAGGGCTACACATCGCAGCAAATTGCATTAAAAAATACGCAATATTGAATTATTTATTGAGGGTGTAAAGTTCGAAATCAGGGGTGTAAAAGGGGCGAAAAACACTTTTTTCCCCTATTTTGATTAGCAAATATCTCAAATATTCTGCGAAACAAAACTTTTCCACATAAATGGGGAGTTAAGTTCAGATTTTAAAAGTTTACAATGGGGTATATGGTGGAAAATTCGTTTTTGTCCGTATTTTTGTTCGCCACCTTCTCCATTAGAAGTCGCAGTAAATCAAATGGAATGAAAATAAAGTACTTTGTAAGGGGTACACGTCGCAGCAAATTACGCTTATTTACATCAATATTTAGCTTTTCCGGGAAGTCTAAAGTCCAAAATTGGTGTGTTAAACGTGTTTCTGTCTTGTTTTTTTGCCAACTCCTCCGAACATGAATCTGGACATGACCTCCAAGTCTAAAAATGTATCAATAATCGAATGTGAAACGCGAGTTGGGCGCGTTTGTTTATACTCAACATTGGTGTAAAGTGGATTAGATCTAATATTTATTTATCATCAGGTCATTATGGAAATTAAATTTTTTTATAAATAATAATCGTAATATCAGAATTATTCCAGAGCCTTGCGGAAGCTTAATTTTCGTCGAAATGTTCTAGCTTAACGTCAGAATTATGAATCTGACTGTAAGTCTAGCTCTACACCCACCCACTAGTTGTGTAAAGTTTACACTATTAATTTATTGTAAATGTCTAGTTAACATTGCAAATTTATTTCACTTCCAGAGCGTTGCAGAACGTGAAATTTTTCAAAATATGTTCCGTAAGGTCAGGATTACGTATCTGACTATATGTTTTCTTTACACCCAGTAGTTATGTAAAGTTTACGACAAGAATTAAATTAAGTTTCAGTGCGTTGCCGAAGCTTTTTTCCAAAGTGATCTATGTAACGCCAAGATTACGACTTTGAGCGTAAGTGTCGTGTACGCTCAATAATTGCGTACAGCTTTATGCTTAAAACTTTTGACCTAAATAAATAATGTGAGGTTGACTTGTTTAAAACAGAATAATGCCGATGTTTAGAACAATATTGTTTTTTGCGTTCTTGGACTGCAGTCATTATTAGTGGCCTGTGTTTACTGACTGAGTTACGTCAAATCATGCTGATTAAAGAGTAGAGTGCTAGCAAAGAAAAATGCTCCGATGGAACAAAAAAGAAGAATATACTTGAGATTGTGGATTATTAAGGATGTAAGACGGAGTGGACTAGGAAAAAGCTACCTATGTATATGCGCTTAAATCGCAAAATCTGCTAAAAATCAGACTTTCTCCAAGCAACGCAAAAAATCGAAGTATATTCTGCGGCCTGCAGATTGAATAAACTATTTAAGCAAAAAAACGATTAAAAAAGCAGCAACTTAGCTATGCAGTAGCTATAGGAAATTAAATGGAGTAAACTAGGAGCGACTTTTCAAGCCAATTGTATTAAATAGCAAACATAGATGCATTCAAGGCAATTAAGGAAATTGTTGGTTTAAGGCAGCAGGAAACGCATAAGCTTACTGGGAAACAGACTATGCATCTTGGCACATTTGCATGCCCGCAACGATTGTGTACACTAATCAATTGACGCCATGTTTGCTTGCTATAATGCTCATGATAAAAAGGAAAGCATCTTTAAATACAATTACAGTTAGTTTTCAATGAATCACGATACGAAGCAATTCAGCGTTGCAACCTGCAAGCAATTTACAGAAAGTAAACATTTTAGATTACGTTTATACACTCTTATGTGAAGCATTGAAAATTTTCCAAAGTATGTTACACTTTTTCAGAGGCCGCATAATATACTTTTATTTTTAGCGTTTAAAGAAAAGTCGTGTGACCGACCAAAATATTAAAAATCTATTTTAAAACGCTACAGTAAAACTTTACACGCTCTTTACACATCAGATATCGATTTAAAAAAACATAAAAAAAGGCAGGGAATTTCTTATTATCTATCTTTTTAAAACCGCACAATACAGAAGTGTCCCAGTGTTGCAGTAGGGGTGGACGTATGTTGGGGGTAGCCAAGTAGCTACATATATAATAGGTACGCGCTAACGCGCTACCTATCAGCATTTGCCGTTAACATTCGCACGGTTTGTACAGGGACGGTTCCCATGACAAGTTTTAAAATCAAATGCAATTTCGCCAATCGGTAGATCTAGGCTCTGGATAAAAAGTGTAAAGTAGAACTCCGCAAAAATACTCCCAGGCTTTTATACCAAGCGTCAAAGTTACGGGTTCTAAATTTTTGCGAAAATTGACTTTTTCCGAATTTTTGAAATAACTCACACAAAACTTTATCGTTTTTATTAAAACTTCAACCAATTTACAGAGAAATGAACATTCTACATGCCAGCGAAAAAAATTATGCGGTAGCATCATTATCACTGGTAATATTCATGTTTATTTAAAACTTTTGTTGTCGAAATATAATCGATATTTCAGACCTGTAAACGGGTCGTTCAGCAAAAATATACTGATTTGACGGCGAATTTTCCGTTGTTTTAAAACATGTTAGGTATTAAATTCTTTCCCCGGTTTGCGGTTCTTTCGGTATGCTAATTTTTCATGAAGTGCACATGACTACAATGGTGTGCGTAAAGTTTTTATGCACCATAACATATCCAAGAGTCATTTGGTTTGAATTAGTCGCAAAATGAAAAGGAACAACTTTGAAGCTTTTCAAAAGACCAATTTCCCGATAAACACCATAAGCTAAGGTTGTGAACGAACCTAATTTTAGCCAGGGGGAGAGCATTAGTATTAATTGTGAATTTCATTTCATGGATTAGTTATTTATAGTTAACGTTTATTACCAAGAAATAGGTATACAAATAGATAAATAACTACATAGAATAATAATACGTAGGTACCTAGCTGACAAAAATTGAGCTGAAAATTACCTCTATGATTCGCGATTCTTCAGAAAAATCGCAGGTAATGTTGATTTCAAGCGTTTTTAGAAATTTTTAGCTCAAAAGTATCACAACTTCAAATGTTAGGTATTCAACGTCATATCGTTTTTTTGGCTGAATTCTGTCTAATTTATTCGGATTTTTCTAAATTACTTTGAAATTGCTTAAGTTTTGTTTTCAAAAAGAGTCTTGAAAAGACAGTGTTTTCAACGCGTGCCCTCTGGTTTCTAAGACAAAAAAGGCACTTTTAGAAGATATTTTTGGCTAAAGCCACCAGAAACTCCATGTTGTGCATCTATGGTACCGAATATACATGGTCAGCGAACAAATTGTTGGAGGTGTGGGCGGTGTAAAACTGGGGAAAATTCCCAAAAATCATGCCTGAAATTCAATTCTGGTGTCTATCGATTTTTAAGGAGTCGGGCAGGGTTGCCAAGTTGGGGGGTTTACCATCTATTTTTGGGGCCGTTAGAGGCATTTTTAGCGATTGAAGTTTTTTGCGTCTATGCTTAACCATTAGTTAGGGATGTTTTTATGCAGCTTGAGGAGAAAATATGGGGTTTTTTGACAAGAAGACATGGCAACCCTGAGTCCGGGGGTACAAAACCCAGCACTCCGGCAATATTTTGTGATATCTTACTACTGGCTGAAAGGTCAAATCCCGAAGATTTCGGGTTATGACGATGTTGTAATGGAAACGAACGTCCAGTAAATCCGAACACATCAGACTCTCAGCCAGGCCTATATCCAGCTTCCAGCCAAGGAGGGGGATGGACTTGCATGAATTAGTCTATATCTCGGCAAATTCGTCGGGATAGCCTAGCAAAAATAGCATTTTTAACGTTTTTCGATATGCTCTATCCATTAAGATCATAAAATTCGAAATTTTCGAAAAAAAATTTTTCACTTAAAGGGCGCTTATGAAAGAACGTTTTTTGGTCGTACTTGAGGCAAAATTATGGAAAATACAACCTAATTGGCGCGAAACATCAAAAGTTCGAAGATTTGACAGCCATATCCGAAATGATCTTATTTTTGTAAGACTAACATCATCGTAAGTTCTACAGGCTGAGTTACTTTTGCCACTCAAATGCATCCGGATTAAGCAGACTGCCCTGCAAAAGTGTGAACAAAGTCATGATATTTATAAAACATTGACTTCACCTTAATCGCCGTTAGACACAATATGGTACTTTGATTTTTTTATTTTACGGCCATACATCTGCGTTAGCCTTGCACATTTACTGGAATTCGGAGTTTGGCTCGAAGATAGTTTGCAAGCAGCATTCGCAAAAGTAAAAATTTTATTGAGGTAAAAGTCCAAAAATTACATGCAGCTGGACTGGAGCCTAAATGTTAATCTGATGTATCAAATCAACATTAAAATGAAAAATACTCTTCAAAAGTGTTTGAAATTGATCAAAAACTGTATCTGATTTAGCAAGGTTTCGACGTCAATTTGGCGCTCAATTTTGGATCCCTTTACCGAGACCGGCTGAACCCCCCCCGCTAAATTAGCCATGCTGTGCATCTAACTTCGTGTCACACACAGATGTAAAGCGCCTAAAATCTATACGTCTAATCGAGCTATTTAGCATATACTAAAAGTTGCGGGAGAACGAGGAAAAGTTTAAAAATTTAATTTAGTCGTTTTCTGGATTTTGAGGGTCTTTGGATTCTTAGAAGCTACAGACCCAACATACCGGTCTGAATTGGGTCGGCTGGTCCGGGGGGAGTTGTCAGAAAACGTTTTTGAAACAAGATGGTTTATAAAACGCTAAGCGTAAAATATATTATTCAAATCAATTTTCAGTTTTTGCAGCAGAAAAATCCTTATTCTTATTCATTTTTACGCGCCATTTTGCCTCATTTTCTCGGAGAATTTTCCACTTTCCCATTCTGATGGGAGTCGAGTCAAGACCCGAATCCCTCTTTATGCGCATGTCTGGTTCTTAAAGTGTCAGGTCTTGCCTCAAGACGTTCGGGCCGAGAGAATTGACTAGTTTACAGGATAATGTGTTAAGAGTACAAATGGGTAAAATTTGGAACGCGGACTCTCAATTCTCAATTCACAATTCCCATCCCATGCTTGACTCTCAATTAATCAATTCAACTCTTTATTAATCAATAAATGTCAATCAATTAACTATCGATGAATTACAATTATTATTCAATTACTTCTGATTACTTAATCAAAATTAATAAACTAATCAACTAATTCATTAATTACTTTTGTTTATTAAACCAAGATTATTAACTCTTAATCAATTATTCGTCATTAATTATTAATTAAGTCTTTAATTACTCAAACTCCAGATTAATCTTAAATGACTAAAGGTCACATACCTCCATGTGATTCTAACTCTATCTCATGTTTCAAATCCTGTTCTTCTGTATTTACACACGTTATTTAGCCTAGATATTAAGGTGTGAAATCGGCCTGGACTCTGGGAGTTAGCCAGAGAGCTTTCATTGAGCCAAAAGCATCTCAAAACTGGTATGAATGTTCGAAAAGCGTATGTGAATCTGCTGATTTATGATCAACTTATAGTACGTTTTAATAAAAATTTTTCATTTTCAAACATTTTTTTGCCTTATTTTGCTTTCACTCTCCTCAAGAAATTTTTCATTTTTTTATTCTGGTGGTCTTGAACCCCAAAACCCCAACATGTGTACATATCTGATCTAGAACCCCATGCTCATATTTAGTCTCAACTTTACTGGTTTTTTGGGGGGTTTGACCCCCAGAATAACAAGAGACCCCCGCAAAATGGCTGCGATTCCCACCTATAATTGTCGATTTTCCGTAAAAGTTGTAAAATGTGCGCCATATACACATTTTTTGACTATATTTTATTCAATTTACTCGACTTTTTGAAATTTTTCCAAAATTTTTTAAAATGTTTTGATGTTCTAGAAAGAAAGAACATTGCCTAAAACGTCAAAAAACAGTGTTTTTGACGTATACCCATTAGTTTTCAGCCCAAAAAGGCACTTTTTAAAGTGTTTTGGGACCTGACCCTGTTCACAATTCCCATGCTGTAGATGTAAGGTCTTAACGCCGCGTTTTTAAACGTTTGTTCTCTACGTTCGGTAAATATTATTTTGGGTACATGCATGGTATGTGAATGAGAGACAAATCAACAGTCCTTCATTTTCATTTTCGAGTCACGAAGAAACCCTATCATAAGGCATTGATATAGGATTTCTTTGGGGCGAGCATGGATAAGAAAATTTTAGGCTTATACTAAATTGTAAATACTATGTATGCACTAAGTTTGTTAAGCAATTTCAATGACAAAATGTTAAATTGATCGGTCAAGGTGCTGCGATGCACGATTCGCAAAATGCAGCATAATTTCCTTGGATTCCACCGAATTGAATTACAAATATAACCCAATTTTAACACGCGCTTTTTGGCTTAATTCAATATGCGCGTCAGCATTGAAAATTGAGGGTCAAATGACGTCGGAAAGTATTTGCGAAATCGACCGGCACTGTCCAGCGATTTCCAGTTCACGAGGTCGTTGAAACATCGCCTTGTCATCGAAGGAGCCGAGTAGATGGCGGCCAAATTCGTCGGAATGCTCGTAAATGCGTCTCGTGCTACAATCATTGCCACGCATCTTATCGGCCATTTTCCAAAATGCGACTGCGTTTGCTATTTTAGTCCGTTTTGATGTTGACAACAACGGTCGGTTTGGTTTGGTCGAGTAGGCGCTTGGGCTCTGGCGTACATTAATGTTGATCATGGTTTAAGGGCTTAATGCTGAATGTTATTCGTTTGTACGGCCAAAGTCTTTATCCATAAGTCAATGAGGTTTTTATGCTCAAAATTTCTTCTATGACTTCTTCTTTCTCGTGTTTCTTCAACCGAAATCACGCGGAATCCGTGCGGAGGTCAAGCGAATTACTCCGTTTTGGGAGTTGGTTCAAGGGGCGGATCATGCGTTTGACCCTTGATTCGCCCTTCCTTCGTAAATAGGTACCGACAACCTTATTTTTGAGATATACGTTGTTCCTACCTACGTGCGCTAACTGTTATTGCGTGCGCCACTTATTTGTCGACTTTTCTTTTTTTTTGGCAGGTCACTTACCAGTCTGTATTAAGAAGCTTTGAATCGCTTTTGATTAATTCGCGGCAAGAAAAAATACTTATAAAGTATGGCGAAACTATTTGTCGTCGTCGTCGGCTTACTTTTTCTCATACAATTAATCAGCAGCGGACCGGTCAGACACGATTCCTCGTCGTCCGACGAGGACAGCTCGACACGTGACCCCTAAAGAATCTAGAAGTCAGTGGCATTTCTGCGTATTTATTTGGCCTCGGAATTTTTTATTTAATTTAATTTGCTTTGATTTTTTCATTAATCGTTGAGCGACTTTAACTTCGATTCTTCGCGATTTTCTATTTTTATTTATTTCATCTTGCGAATAGCGCATGAAATTTAAGTTGAAAACGCAACACGTTTTATGCCGTGTAATTCGTGATTACAAAGCTTTAATTTTACAATTTTTTTGATTCCCAATGGCCTACTAATTTCTATTGTCTTGTTTCTTAACTGCAACTTACGATCCGAGTAATCGCTTAAATTATTGAAAGCTCGTGTTACCTACAAATTACGTCTGTTTCAAAATCAGTAACGCCCGTACTTATTCGAGCCTAAAAATAAGTCAGTTTACATTATCTGAATTCTGATAGAATTATTATGAAAATTTAGCCCATAAAAATAATGAATAATAAAGCTTTCCTCGTAAGTGCGTATGCGATCGCGATAATACACGAAGCAAGGAATTTTTATGAATTAGCCGTAGAATCCTTTTAATCATAAGCTATTATTTCTCAGTTTGCACTCAGCGAACGGTATCAGTGCCGCTTATGTCCGCATTTGAGTCCAGTGTCGCGTCTCGCGTTCCCATGTGCTAGCTGTGTGAATGACGCAGCGCAGCATTGCCGGTCTGGGCGGGGTCAGGCCGACGGATGCCAGCCACAGAGCTTTTTTGCCTTAAAATGACTTGACTGAGTAAAGTGCTAAAGCTAATAGCCTAATTAACATTTACCGTTTTTTTCAAGCGTTTTTGCAAGAAATTTGTTATTTTTGTCCATTTTTTACCTATACACGTTAACCTTATTTTCGTGATTTTTTTATTCTTCTTCTGGGAGTCTAGCTAGACCATACATGGGCAGCAACCAAATTTTAAGGGTCCTACAGGATAACATCGCGAAAGAGTACACAAATGCGGACACAAACAGCACTAATGTTCCAGCAAAGCAGCAGCAATTCTCTAGTGGCTTAAATTGCTGTGTATCACATTTGGTTCAAAAATACCTTTTATTTGAATTTATCATAGGTAGCGCGTTAACGCGTACCTGTAATATACTCGAGGTACCCCTAACAATATAGACGACACAACAAGACCCTACAGATTTTACATATAACGGGACACCGATCTGATGACGCGTGCAAAGCTTTGTCGTAACGTTATAACATAGACAAACCCTTAACGGATTTTTAACCAGCTTGCATACCTCATAACAATTTAATGATATAGGATTGTAAAGGATAGAATGGCAAATTTTTTGTTTGTTGAATTTCGCATTAGTTCTCGAGGGGCAGTGTAAAAATCTGCGAGTGCAAAGACAGATTCCGGTCACGTTTTCGTCTTCTTTATGTCTGCCAACAACTCCGGTTCTGAATACCCAAAAATTTTTTTGACAGGAATGTACTATGGTTTATAGACTACTTTCTACTCACCAGCAAACTTTTTACGCTCAATACGGAGTTAGATCTAAGGATTTAAACTTCACACTCTAGTGGATGGTGTAAAAAACAGATTTTGTCTTAGATTTCTCTGCCAACTTTTTCGCTTATAAGTCAGAATGAATTGAATAAAAACAGAAATAAAGTATCTCCTAAGGGCTACATGTCGCAGCAAACCGCGTTTTAAAAACGCAATATTGACTTATTTATGTGGGTGTAAAGTTCAAAATCAGGGGTGTAAAATGGGCGAAAAAACACTTTTTTTGATTTTCCGACCGACAAATATCTCGAATATTTTGCGGAACAGAAGTTTTCCACATACAAACGTACTACAATTTAGAGGCTACAAACTAGCCTAAGCCGAATTTTTTACACTTCAATGGGGACTTAAGTTCAGATTTTTAAAGTTTACAAAGTGAGATGGATGGTAGGAAAATAAGTTTTTATCAGTTTTCTCATTCGCCACTTTCTCCGTTTAGAAGTCGGGATAGGTCGAATAGCAAATTGCCTTTATTGATATCAATGTTTAATGTTCAGCTTTTTAGGGGGTATAAAGTCAAAAATCGGTTTTTTCAGCCAACTTCTCCGGTGAATTTTGAGATGATCTCGAGTCTGAAAATGTAGCAGGAATCAAACGTGATACGCCAGTTGGGCGCGTTTGTTTACACTCAACAATGGAGTAAAGTGGTTTACATCTAAATATTTATTTGTCTTCAGGCCTCTGTGGAGATTAAATTTTTACATAAATGCTGATGGTAATATCAGAGTAATATAAGAATTACGATTACGACTAAAATCTTCTATACACTATGTAGTTGGATAAACTTTACACTGCAAATTAACTTTCGTTCTGATGCCTTGCGGATGCTTAATTTTTTTCGCGTTTTCTGACTATTGGCTCTCTCTAGTGCCCAGTGGTTGTGCAAAGTTTACACTATTCATCTGTTTTTAATGTGTAGTTTACACTTCAAATTTATTTTACATCCAAAGCGTTGCACAACGTTAAGCTTTTTAAAATATGTCCCGTAAGGTCAAGATTACGAATCATACTGTGCGTAGTGGTTATGTAAAGTTAACACTGAAAATTAGAATAAGTTTCAGAGCGTTGCAGAAGCTTTATTTTTGTAAAAATGTTCCGTGTAACATCAGTACGAATCTGAGCGTAAGTGTACTTTACACCCAATAATTACGTAAAGTTTATGCTGAATTCCTTTGATCCGTTTAAATAAGGTAAGGTTGTCCTGTTTAAAAAAGATAATGCTGATGTCAGAAACAATAATTTTCCGCGTTCTTGGAATTCTGTCATTATTATGGTATTTACCGTATGTGTTTACTGACTGATTTACTCAAATCATGCTAATTAAAAGTAGGATTCTAGCATAGAAAAATGCTCCGATGGGACAAAAAAGATGAAAATACCTGGGATTATGGATTATTAAGGGTGTAAAAGGAAGGGACTGGGAAAAAGCTACCTATGTATATGCCTAAAGTTGCAAAATCTGTTAGAAATAATATTTTCCAAAGCAACACAAACAATCGATGTATTTTTTGCGGCAGTGATCGACCGAAGATCCGGCTCCGGCAAATCTGGCCATTTTTCCACTCCGGTGCTCCGGCCGGAGGACATCCAAAAATTGGCCAGAAGCCGGAGAATTTTTTCGTTTTTTGCATAGTGACCGAACGTACTAATTGCTGACATTGTGCTTATTAAATTTAGTCAGAGCCCAATACAATAGCAGAAAAAGGAAATGGCACAAAGTAAAGTGTCTATCACCACCACAATCGTGAAACATTCATTGTTAGGAGGAAAGAAAATTACTCTATTGATAGATTCATACAATCGCTGTGAAACAACAAGATTGCCGAGTAATTTTGAATAAAATTTTGTTGAATGTAGTCTATTTTACATGACTAGCTGGAATGCAGTTGAGATGCATGTGCACTATGGTCCAGGTCTTGGTCACAAAGATGTCCTATCTATCCAAATGTGTAAAATAACATTTATCCGGCCTCCGGCTCCGGCCGGAGCAACATGGTCTGATCCGGCTCCGGCCAGTTTGGCCGCTCCGGTCGATCACTATCTGCAGCCTCTGAAAAATGTAACCTTGTTTAAATAATTTTCAATGCTTCACATAAGATTGTATAAATATAATTAAAAATGTGATTATATTTTTTGTAAATTGCTTGCAAGTTGCAACACTGACTTGCTTCGTATCATGACTTACAGAAAACTAAATGCAATTGTATTGAAAGGTCTTTAATTTTGTTATGACCTTTATAGCAAGCTGACCTGGCGTCAGTTGGTTAGTGCACACAATCGTTGCGGGCATGCAGTGTACCTATAGTCTGTTTCATTTAACTTCGCGGATTTCTTTTAAATTTAACTCGCGTGAATCAGGCTACAAAAGTGGTTTGAACTTTTGATGCATGGATACACTTTGGCATTAGTGAACGTCCCATCATAATTCGATATACTGTAGAGTATCACAACTATACTTTTATTTTGAACCACTTTTGCAGGCACTCTGAATTTTTTAAAAACCCAAATTTAAATGAAGCGAGTTAGTTTCATGTAAGCTTACGCGTTTCCTACCGCCATAAACCAAACATTTATTTAATTGTCTTGAATTCATCGATGTTTGCTATCATTCAATTGGCTTACAAAGTCGCTCTTAGTTCACTCCATCTACTTCCGCATTGCTACTGCTTAGCTAACTCGCTGCTTTTTTAATGGTTTTTTGATTGTATAATTAATTTCAATCTGCAGGCCGCAGAATATACTTCGAATTTTCGCGTTGTTTAGAGAAAGTCTGATTTTTAACAGATTTTGCGACTTTAGGCATAAACTAAGGTAGCTTTTTCATAATCCCCTCCTTTTACATCCCTGATGATCCAAAATCCGACGTATATTCGTCTTTTTTGTTCCATCGGAGCATTTTTCTTTGCTGAGATAATCGGCAGATTCTATGAGTGTATATTCCTGAAAAAAGGTACACTTTTTGATTGTGCACTGAGCCATAAACTCCCTTGAAGGAAAAAATCATTGAGAGAATGACCCGAGAATTAAGGCAGCACGAAAGTGTTGCGCGACTGAAAATAGCGCCTTTTTGATCATCACCATCAATTTTTTGAGGCCAGAGAGCCGTTGAGTTAATAGAGTTATAAGTTCAGGGGGAAGCGCCAGAATTTTGAAAATGTATATGTTGCCATATTTTCCTGTAGGAAATTTTACCTTTTGTCCTTCTCTCGTTATGACTCATATAGGTAAGTTTAAAATTTCATACTCTCAAAAATATGCCTTATCTCAGTTTGTAATATGCATTTTTAACGTTAGAAACCTAAGAAGCACGGCTTACGCTTTTTGTATATTTTAAGACTTACAATACAACGCCGAGGGATCGTCTCCGAAGCCAAAACGCCAAAGCGTCTCGAAGCGAAACGCCCCCGGCTGGGCCAGTCCAACGTTTTTGGGCTCGCGCGGCTACGCGGCGCCCATCAACACGGCCGTTAACAATCAGCAGTTGGCCGACCAGGTGATTCCAAGCGACAGATTGGTTTCTTCTCCGTCCACCGAAGTGTACGACTTTCTCGGTTCCAGTTTGGCCCATAGCTCAGTTGGCATTCAAGACGACGAGTGACCATAATCTTAATTTTTTGCTTCTTTTTCTGTTCGGTTTTTTCGCTTTTCTATATTTTCGTTTTCTTGCGACATCATGAAAAATAGATGAGAAAAGCGCCTGATCACCACCACTCATTAGTGATGCCAAATATGCCATTTTTCACCACGAAGTATTTTGCGCGAAATCTTTTTGAATTAGTAAAAAAGCTAAATTAAATTAATCCTGCTTCAATTTCTATACTTCACGAATGAATTACATTGTCCCGATGGAATGAAAAAGTGCATAACTGGCTTGATTGGTAGTTGGCTTATTGTTATTCTGTGTAGAAATAATTAAATAAGCAAAGAAATAAATAAGGAATAAATTAATTAATAAATTATGATCATTCATTCGTTTATTATTCCGATAACGAATAAGTACACAACAAGCAACATCATTGAAACGACTTGCAAAAATTAATGATAAAATGATAAGTAGAGCTTTCCATGTACCTAGGGAGTTGAAAAGCGCAGAATGCGTTAATAAATAAAATGAATACCTAATAAATAAATGAATAAAATAATAAATACATAATCAAAAGAAAAACAAATATTTTTTGTTAAATAACTTAAATTTAATTATACATATTATTTATCAGACGAAATTTAATGTTACCTAATATACAGAGTGAGTCAAAATAATCGCGTAGTAGGTGCTAAGTTCTCAGGTATTTTTGACCAGATCAAATGCGGTTTGTTTTGAATAAAAGCTTATTATCTTTGAAGAAAAAGACGAAGCCTTATTCCTCCGATTGATCTGTTGTTATTACTAAATTAAACAGAAAGAATTTTTCAGCACTTCGCAGACTTAGTGCAGAATTGATTAGCATCTATACGACGCAATATATTTGTTTGTTATTCTGTTTTTGTTTTATTTCAATTAATTAAGCCGGAGCTGAATAACTTCATTCTTATTACGGGTTAGGTATACACGTGAGCGTGGGGAAGGGAAGTTTTGGGGGGTTCGCATCTCCTCAGAATCCGATAGATCCCATCCTCAGAACAATATAAGATGGCTCTAAATATCAGTTTAAGTACTTCCTGCAGATATAATAGTTTTTCTATTAAACAGATAGCATTTAGTTTGCTTCCGTCGTTAAGACGGTACGAGCCAAGAAAGGGATTTATTTTTCACTCACCCATTAAGAGTTCGCATGCTGCACATAATTTCCTTCACTATCGATTCAAAAGTTCATTAGCTAACTTCCTGAACAATTTTACTAAATGTCTTTCGTTGCAGAAAAGCACTAAAATCATTGCTGCAAATTCAAACGGGGCATATTTACGGCAACAATTTCATTATAGAATCCATCTGCTTTCATGAATTTTGTTGCACTTGTTACGTCCGTTCACCGTCCTTTCGTATTTTGCGCAGAAGGACCAACAAAAATATGAACTGCTTGTGACTGGTGGAAAATTCAAATGCATTCTACGAGAGAATGATTTTCAGTAAAAATGTTGTTATGGGTTAGCAGCTGCAAGCCTATATATGAAAGTTTGTAAACTAATAGAGCAATAAAACCTCTAAAGCGTTCCTATAATTTCTCTAGCTATTAGCTGATATGAAATAATTAGTCTGTTGAATGTCGTTTCTTGCTGTAAAAAGCTTAGATTTTTGTTTATTTCTATTGCGAAATCGGTTTGTTTCAATCAATTTTGCTCTTCGTGTTACGGTTTTATTGTTTTATACCATTTTAAATGGAACTGTTAGCAAAAATTCCGATCCTTGTCGGAAAATGAAGAGGACCAAACATGCGGAACATAGTAAAAATGTATACGGAAATCATAGCACGAAGAAAATTGTGTATTAGGAGGTGAATCACTGACATTTTTCGAGCCACAATATTACACGGGTAGCGATAAAATTGAGTCCAAAATATTTTTTCACTGGCATCAGAAAGTCACAAAAAACAAAAAATTTTCAATGTTTAATTCTATGGGTCCAGCCTATACCTGAGCGTGGGGGTTTGGGGTTATGCACCCCCTCCCCAGAAACCAAAATACCCCAGAATTCAATTTTCGCAATTTTTTGATGCCAACGGATAGTGCTCGATGAGAAACGTTGAAAAATGGTGTTTTTTCGCCATATTACCATTTTTAAGGCCATTTTTTACCTTTGAAAAAATTTGCATTCCCCCATCCACCAATGGTCCAGCCAGTCCTGCCTGACCCCTTCGACCATATGTGGTCATGATACGCTAATAGACATTATCAGTACATCTGGCTTGACCTTCCAGCACAAATATCTAAAAATTGTCCTCCTGACAGCCAGAAATTCTGCATTTAAGAACTTTTCGGATTTATTCGCGCTTAATGTTAATGACAGAGACCAATAATAAACGTCAGATAATTATGTTACCGCCAATTTTTTCTGTTTTTTTGTATTTGAAAAAATGTTGGTCTTTCACGACGCTCCCCGAATTTCGATCAGCTGCTCATGTATAGTAATTTTTAGTCTTTAGTTATTTTTTAGGAGGTCGAGCAGCCCAGTCAGTGAGCCAGCCTTAGAAGCTTCGACCGAGTCGCTGTTTGAGTCGACATTGGAATTAGAAGGCTCATCCGAGCATCCCTCGATTGAATTCAATTCTGTGTCGCATTCGACCTCTGACCCGATCGCTCGCAGAATCAACTGATCGCATGCTTATCTGCGCTTTTTCCGACTATTTTAAATATTATTATAATCGTGTTTATCAATTATCGATATTACAAAATTTGTCTTAATTTTTACTCATCGATCGTAACGCGTTTTTGTACCTCATTTAATCATACTGAACGTGTCGCTCACCTAAGTAAAAAGGATTGGTGTAGTTGCAGAATGCATTTGCCTGCCTCGATTCATTCAATTTCACACAACAACCGAGCGATTTTTTAACGTTCGCTTTCAAAAATGATCCAGTGGCCCCAACTTTTCCAAAAACAGTCAAAAATAATTTCAAAAATTTGGCGTTCACAAGCCGAACAGCGTTTTTCGGCGTTTTATTCATTCCACTTTAGTTTAAAATAACTCGACGCAACATTTAAAAAAACATAAAATTGTCAGCAATTTCGCTCGAAAAAATCAATAAATTCCTTTGATTTTAAGGAAAATCTGGCCCGAAGCGCAGGACAATTTGTGAAATTAAAGCTGACGAACGTTTAGAAGCTTGAATTACTTCTCTATTTCCAGCATTTGTAGCACTTGGCGTGAAATGTCAATATTTTCGAAATTTTTGCTTGAAAATAGAAATAAAATATGCTGAAAAGTTGATTCTGTTCTTGAAATCGTTTAAAACCCTGATCCCTTAGCGAAACCGGGCCGCAAAGAAATGTTATCCATAGGCTTATCTAACGCGAAGCGCAGTGGCGGATCTAGGATTTTCCTAAGGGGGGCGGAATCCTGACTTGGGCGGAAAAATTAGCCGTTTTCAGCCAAAAATCGCTAAAATGCTTAATTTTGCGCACTATTTTGGGCCAATGGGGGGGGGGGCGGCCGCCCCCTAAATCCGCCCCTGGCGAAGCGCTAAAACATGAGAAGTTATGGTCGCGTCGCGACGGCCAAAAATCATTTGAAATCAGTCTTTATCTCGCCAGCTCTAAGGGCCAATGGGAGGGGGACGCCCCCTTAAATCCGCCTATGTAAGATTTGTAGCTATGAGAGCAAGAGGGTGTTTTGACATGTGGGGATGGCATTCCGATTATTAATTCGTACCGGGTCAAAACATTGGTATACAGGACAAGGACAACACCGTTTTATGACATTTCGTCATTCGCGAAGCTAAATAGCTTACGATCGAATTATCTCTAAGTACCTGTATAATATCGGGTTATCGATCATTGTTATAAAATTAAAAGTCAACTTTGAGTAGATACCTACTTATTCTGAATTAATAAATTAATCTAACGATAGACAATGATTTTTAATTTGGACTTAAATTTTGAGTGACACAATGTTTCTGCTATCGCACATACCTACATACTTATGCTACGATATTGCGTGTGTGTGACAAACGATGAAAATATTTTCGCAGCATTATTTCGAATACCGTATTTTATAAAAAAAATAATAACGGCTCGCCGTTTATTTTTCAATGCCCATTTTGGTGTGCCGTTTATTAGAGGGCGCGGTTATTATTTTCATCACAGATGGTATCAACTTATGCATATGTTTAACGCCCTCGAAACGCTTACGTTTGATCGAAAGTGATTCAACTTCGAATTGTCAAAAAATTCAAAACATTCTTATTAAATCTTCATGTTTGACAACGATTACCTATTTGATGAGATTGTTACGATAGATATGCAAATGATAAGTCATATCTAGTGATGTAAAAGATCATGTCATATCTAGTGATGTAGTCTGGATCTGATCTTTTTATCCAGATCCAGATAATCTGGATCTGGTTATTTTCTGATCTGGATCCGGATCTGCCAGAAAATCAGAACCCGATCTTTATCTGGGTCTGGATCTGTAAGTCAAGTTATATCTGGTTAAACAGATCAGAAAGTTATTTTTGCGCGATGGTATTCTTTCTGTTTTACGATTTACTGTAGGTATGTTATCTAAGTAGTTGTAGCCTTACATGCACGTGGGGTGGGGGAAGGATCTGCTGGGGGGTTTAAACCTTCCCCCTGATCCGTGCTGACCCCCAGAACAGCCAAAAAGTGCCGCTGACCCCCATAATTTTTTGGTTTTTGAGAAATTTTTAAAGCTCCGCAGAAAAGTAACTTAAGTGATAAAAATGTATTGAAGGTTGTCTTTTTCACATAAATGATCATCAGTATTGACCTTTGAGAGACTTTTTTACCTAAAAATGGGAAAATTCTGAATTCTTTCGAAAAATTTTTGTTGAGAAAAGTTGTTTCAGTGGATGCGCGACATCGAGAAACGTCTAAAAACAATGTTTTTAGTGCCCATGGACCGTTTTTTATCGCTTTTTTGATGTTTGAAATAAATTTGACCTTGACCCCCAGAATTTCTATGTTGTACATGTATGGTTTTACTGGTGCATCTGTCATTTTTCATGAATTTTAACGGCGTTTTTCTTTGTTGAATTGAAATTGAGCAGGTTTCTTCATAATATTGCATTTTGTGTTGTAGGTAATGCATCGTTTGTCTTATTTGACAGTGATATCCATCTGAAATAATACACTCTTTCTTTCTTACAAGCGATCGAAAGAAGCATTTGTTTCTCCTATTTAACCACAATGTTGCCAAATTCCAGACATCTTACGTTCCTGTGAAAATTTAATGCCGTTTTGTTTATAAAGTTGTCAATTAAAGCTGTTATAATAATTTTTACATTTTTCATGCCTCAATTTTGTTGAATTTTTACTCATGCTTACTTAAACTTCAACCTTTCAGATTTATTATCTACCATCAGCTGAGTTGGCACGAGCTGGGTTTTTGGGTTTTTGCGGGCGCGAAAATTCCTGATTTTAGGGTTTTCGGTACATGTACACACCGCAAAATTGGCTAAAGTGAAGGCAGTAACATCGGGAAATTGGGTGAATATGATTAATTTAAATTAATTAGCAGTTACATTGTCCAGAAACAACGAACACACTGCCCGGAAACCAGTTTCTGGAAAATATTTTAAAAATTCGAAAAAACATTTTTCTCAATTTTTTTGTGTAGATGCTGGCATAATCTTTATCAAGGCTAATGCCAACAAACTTGGAAACACGGCTGAGTTTGACAATGATTACGAACGTATTGCTGGAATATTTCGCCTAATATGTCACTCCCAAGCAGGGGCGGATTTAGAGGGGAGGCGGCCGCCCCGCCCCCATTGGCCCAAAATAGTGCGCAAAATTAAGGATTTTTGAGCGATTTTTGGCTTAAAACGGTTAATTTTTTCGCCCCAAGTCAGGGTTCCGCCCCTCCCATTAGGGGTACCGCCCCCTTAGGAAACTGCCACTGCTCCCAAGTAGGTTTTTTAAAGGTTGCCCCACTATTTTCTTACTGTAAATATCAAAAACCCACCAAAAACTTGCAAATCATGTGGGCTCGGGCGCTTTACGCCCTCCTTTTTAGCAATACAAATTGCTGCACAAAAAATATATTTATGTGGATCTGTATCTGTATCCTGGATCTTTTTAAATTTTGATCTGGCGAAACGATCTGGATCTGGATCTGGTTATTTTGTGATCTGGTAATCTGATCTGGATCTAATTCTGCCAGAAAATCTTAACCTGATCTTTATCTGGATCTGGTTAAAAATCTGGATCTTTTACATCACTACTCATATCACACACTATGTATAGATTAAACAGATTAGGTAGTTACCTCCAAACAGCGCGCCGTTTATCAGAGGGCGCGATTTATTAATTTCTCCATCCAGAAGGTGCGTCAGAGGGCGCTGTATTAGAGGACGCTGTTATTAGAATAAGTACGGTATTGAAATTATTGCAAAAAAATCAATTCGAAAAATTTAAATTAAAGCACAAATTACAGAAAATGGAAAGATATTTGCAATCCTAGAAATTTAGCAGATTTGCAACTTATTTTTCTTGCACCATTGTAGGAGTCGGACTTTATACTTCTGACACTTGTTGCATAATATTCTTTGCCACATAGGAGTCAAAAAATACTATAAAATATTAATGATATTTTTCAACAAAAAGGCGAAATAAGGCTTATCAATTTTTTTGCCTGTTTAAAATTGATTGCAAACTGTATTCACTAGTTCGCTATTTTAGCATGAGGCCATTTTGATTCAAAAAAGCTCTGCCGACTAAGTCCATTCCAAGAAACCTTGTCCATGGAACAATTATTCTCTCGCGCGTAGCGACTGATTTCTTTAAAACTTTTCTTATTGATATTTAACGTGCTTTGCTTAACATGTGGCGCATCTATCAAACTGCCACAACAAACTAAACCGTAAAATATTCTGCTACAGTTAATAAGCCTTAAAGGAAAATGGGCCGTTTGGACTGTAATAGAAGTGTACTTTCTACAAAAGTGTTTTGTACGCAGCCTACTGTAACACAATTTTGCTTAGCGAAACTCCGTATAAGTACATACTTATCAGTTACTAAGCGCACTATGGTCATTTTGGTTTTAATTTAAATCGCTTTTGTAATTGATTTGCATTAATTCAGAAATTGTGATCTATGCAAAAGGTTTCGTGAAATAGACTATATGTAGTCTGTTTCAAACTTCCGGAAAGTTTTTTCCAGCATGTTGATTCGAAAGTATTAACGATTCAGCCAATCGGCAAAGAGCAGTTTCTTAATACCCATCCACACATGGGCGTGGGGGGATCTGGGGGGGGGGGGTCTGGACCCCCCCAGAAACTCAAAAGACCCTCCCAGAAATCAAAAGACCCCCCCAGAAATCAATTTTTGGAAATTTTTTTCGTTTTTTTCGCAATTTTTTGATGCCAATGGATAGTGCTTGATGAGAAACGTTGAAAAATGGTGTTTTTATCGCCATATCACCATTTTTAAGACCATTTTTTGACCTTCAAAAAATCTTGGACCCCCACCCAGAATTTTCTTGCTGCCCACGTATGTACCCATCTCTCACATCAACTAATTTGCTACAATGAGCTATTTAACCTTTTAAACTTCGCCGCCGCTTTTCATAAGTGATCTATTGGCATAACTATAGTCTGTTTCATTTATTCGAGAGCTTTTTAGTCAATTTTTCTTGAGGCTACAGTGAGCGAAACAAGACGAATTACTGTAATTCGGCAGATCAGCTCAGTGAGGGCGAGTGGCTGGAATTCTTACATTTTTAATGCACTAAACCGCCCATATAAATTTAATTTAAGCATTTAATCAGTGCTGGGACATACTACAGTAAGTGCACTAAATTAAAAGCTATCGGCTGGAATCGAACCCAGGTTGCTTCGACGACAAGCAGACGTTTTACCACTGAGCTATGCAGGAGTTCGCGGCGTTTCTTAACATTTTAGTCTATTGTGTTTAAAGTGTCAACTTAGGATGCGACTTTTATCTGTAAGTTGATTGATCTGCTGGAAGACGAAATAAATTATGTCGCAAAAATGTTATCGAAAACACCACCTTTGCTATGTAGCTACGGTGAGATGAAAGTGCTCAATTTCCATACGCACGATAGACGACCGTTAAGCGTAACGCTTAAGCGGCTCGCCCGGGACCACCTTCCCCTAAAAATTATCATATTTTCATTCCTTTCCCACACATATTTTCAATCAAAATCTGGGATAGAAAAATGGGCACTCGGGCTTAAAGCAGCTTGAGTACGGATTGGTATGTGTGTTATCATATCTTTCGTGTACTTAAAGATCATATGTGTGTGCCTCATATTTGTGCCTATCTCGTTTGTACATACTTTTACCTTAAGCTTTTACCCATATGCCTATTGTCCCCGTCGGGTATTCATTTCATTTCTCTTTGTTTGTGTTGATACGCCTCTTTTTCCGCGCCAGTTAAAACTGCGTGCGAGTGCAGTTTTGTCGGCAGGCATGACGGCATTATGGCAATTTATTACGATTTTTAAACGTCTTTTTCGACTCAGGTTTTTCGCCAGCCCATCTGTGCTGTGCCGTTTTTCTTTTATGCCTCGCGTCGAGAGAGTCTCCGCAAGTGCCGTCTTTTTGCTTGGCTGCAACGTCGCACTATTTTCTTGTACGTAGTTGGCATGCGTATTTTTGCCCCTATGTTTTCTTTAGTCATTCGTTTTTTGCATTTGCTTCCAAGCGTATTAGTTGTATGCTATTGGCTGGGCTTTGAGCCCTTGTGAATAATAATTGTTTATTTTACCCATTCGCCAATTAGCTGACAAAAGCATGTATCCTCCAAGCTTTCAAATTTATTTGCCCCGTGACCCGTCCGCGCCCATCTGTGCACTACAATTCTCATCACCGTCATAACACTTGTATCAAAAATGAACGTAGAGAAAGCCACGCCGCCACTGCTCGGCGATTGACTGATCAACAAACTATAAGCCCGTCTATTACCACTCGCATTAGTCCGTCGCATACTTCACATCTCGATTCTCAATGACGTGGCAATATTATTGCACTGCATTTTGTTGTGCTGACTGCTCCGTCCGCGCCGCATTTCCCATTTACACAATTGCAGGAACGTCGTCCTGCTCAGCAATGTATTATAACGCCTCGTTTTTCATCTATTCCGCCTCAAGGAGCCAGACGCGCCCACTTGTATAAAAATGAACATGGAGATTGCCATGCCGCCACTGCTTGGCAATTGACCAATCAACAAACTATTAGCCCGTCTATTACTGCTCGCATTAGTCCGTCGCGTACTTTGCGTCTTGATTCTCAACGACGCGGCAATATTATTGCATGCATTTTGTTGCGCTGACTGCTCCATCCGCGCTGTGTTTCCTGTTTACACAATCTCAGGAACGTCGTCCTGCTCAGCAACGTACCGTTACGCCTCATTTTTCATCTATTCCGCCTCAAGGAGCCACACATGTCTCAAAAATGAACATAGAGATTGCCATGCCGCCACTGCTTGGCGATTGACCAATCAACAAACTATTAGCCCATCTATTACTGCTTGCATTAGCCCATCGCGTACTTCAGCGTCTTGATTCTCAATGACGCGGCAATATTATTGCACACATTTTGTTGTGCTGACTGCTCCATCCGCGCTGCGTTTCCCATTTACACAATTGCAGGAACGTTGTCCTGCTCAGCAACATATCGTTACGCCTCGTTTTTTGTCTATTCCGCCTCAAGGAGCCAGACGTGCCATGTCTACGTTGCGCACAGATCGATTTATTCTGCCTGTGACTGCTGATTGTCGTAATCAGCAGCCGCTAGCTACATGCGATCAATCAGATCATCGCAATTGAACTCTATTCCTTTTGTTTGATTCCGCTAGGCCAGGATTGACGTCACCGACCGCCAGCAGT
>JAVLUZ010000462.1:0-86380 GCA_036768485.1 Mermis nigrescens
GAAGAGGACGCTTATCACAAAAAGTACGGTACTCCGGAAGAAAACTTGGCAAATATTGCCAAAAACAAAGAATACGAGCGCATGCCGAACAAGCCCAAGGTGGTCAGCGGCGTCTACTCTTATGATAAATTAAAAGGCAACATAGGAAATCTGTTGCACGAGCCGCAAACCGTAGAGCGCATGTTCGACCGATTAGTTTCCCAAAGGCCGTTCGAATAAACTGTTTTTCGTTTAAACCGATTTGTTTACACATTTTGTTTAATAATTTTCGATTGATTATTTCCTTGTTTACATCCGTTGTTAATTGCGTGCATTTATCATTAGAATATAAGATACAACATTGTAAAGCGTTCTAGCGTAGTTTGATATGACTAGAGTAAGTTGTCACTTTAAAATGCTTGTTTCTTCGCGTCGCAACCTTAGCTTGTGCCGCCCCAATCTTCATAATCCGAACAGTTCCAAAGATTGGATACAACGCCACGTCAGAGATCCGTTCGTCAGGGCGGCGCAGTATGATGGCTACAGGGCCAGGAGTGCCTATAAGTTGATCGAAATCGACGATAAGTTAGTTTAAATAATCTAACTTTTTTAATTACTTTGGTTTGATTAAAAGCAAACGAGAAAACAAACAAACGGTAATTTTTTAGGCAAAAAAGCCGAAAATTTCGAAAAAGCTTAAAAGTGCGAGTAAATTTTCTCCTTAACACGGGGTCCCGGAAATTTTTTTTCACTCGCACCGCAAAAATATTTTTTGTCTCCTGCCAAAATTCGCGATTTTTTTCTAAAAGTAAAAGGAATCTGTTTTAAACATTTTTAACGATTTTTTATATCAAAAGTGCAAATTTTCGTGCAGACTGACTATTTTATTGAATCTTTCCGAAAAGTTTTTGTCTTTATTGTCTAGGATGAAAATGCATCATCACAAACGCAACAAAAACTGTTCTTGACTGTATCCATAGTCTTCGTGCGAAAAGCGATTTAGAAAGATTTTTTGGTTTCACGCTCCTCTTTCTTCATTACAATTCACATGCTGGGCATGCACGTGTAAAACTGCAAACGTTTCATATTTTCAGTGCATTAATTTGTTAGTCTGTATTTATAGCATTAATTGTTTTTATGTAGCTACTGAATTGTTTATCTGATTTTTTATTATATTTTAGAATTGTTCGTATATTTTCATTATGTGAATTAATTATCATTTGTTTTACGTATTGAATTTTTGTCTGATTTTTTTTTGTGGGTATATACATTTTTAAATTTTTCTTTTATTTTCATTATCTAGTTTTATCACTTTAATTGTTTTATGTATTGCATGCTTTTACCTAATTTTTATTACATTTTTAAATTGTTCTTATATGTTCATTGTCTAATTTGAATTATCTATTCGCTTATTTTGGCTTAGATTCAAAATTCTGCGCCCTGGTCTTTTGGCACTGGATTGTGGCTGCGCGCCGGGCAGTTGGACGCAGGTCCTAGTAGAAAGAATTGGCCTCTCTGGGTCCATCATTTCAGTGGACCGCAATCATTTTACGCCCATTCAAGGCGCGCATTGTTTGCCCAATTCGGATTTTACGTCGCCCGGAACTCGCGCCAAAATTGAAAGCATTTTCGGCTCAGGTAAAAGCTCGTTTTTGTCTATTTTGTCTATTTTTTTCTATTTATTTTTATTTTTATTTTCTGTCTATTTTTCCAGTATTGCCAGAACAGACCCAGATGAGCCGAAATTTCTTCAAGGGAATTCAAAAACATTTTCATAACAGTGAGAAAGGGCCGAAAAATTCACAGCAGGGGTAAAATTAATTTTCGACGTTTCTTATCGAAATATTAATCTAGTGGCATCATAAAATCGAGAGAAGCGAAGAATTTTATAAAATTTGAATTTATGGATCTGGTCCTCCATGTATGTGGGTTTGGACCAGTAGAGGCAATTAGGAGGATGGGCATGGGGATCGCCCAGCCAAAGTCGTTCTTCCTTTTTTTCCCTAAAGGTCTGAAAATTTTCTACCCCACGCGCTTGCCCCCGTTTTTTGCGGAAACTTGTGTTTTTTGGTTAGTTTTAGGTGTTTTTGCCGTATTTTTGGCCAAATTTTAGAGGTCTGCGTTCCCTCTACTATACCCAGGCGGGGAGGTTGGGGGCATGTACACCCCAGAAATCAAACTCCCCCCAGAAACCAAAATACCCCCAGCATTCAATTTTTTAATTTTTTTTCTGTTTTTTCCGCAATTTTTGATGCCAATGAATAGTGCTCGATGAGAAACGCTGAAAATGGTGTTTTTCGCCATACCACCATTTTAAGGCCATTTTTTACCTGGAAAATCTTGCACCTCTCCTCCTCAGAATTTTGTTGCCGCTCACCTATGCCTCTCACTCCCGCCGGGACCTCACCGAAAATTTCGAGTCGTTATATGTATGGTTTGGAATGGACCCCAAGAAAAGATAGAGCTGTCAAATTCGCTAGACCCTTAGAACTTACAATTTTGCTAAAAACTCTTTTTCTGTTTTTTGCAGTTTCTAATGTCAGTGGATGAAAAAGGTTAAGAAACAAACTTCTTTAATTTTTCTTCCAATTTGCGAACGTTTTCGACCTTTATAGATTTATTATGGACCTTAACAAATCTGATGTTGCCTAGTGGTAAAAACTATAGTAATTTCAAAAAATAATTCAATTTAATAATTTGAATGAATAATTTAATAATTTTGCTGAAAAGGAATCTTCATCAGAAAATAATTTAGAAAATTTCCTTCGAACTAATTAAATTTCGACAATATAATTAAATTGATTAATTTACCTAATAATTTCTGGGAAATAATCTCTTGTTGCGCCATGATGACGTATTTAGCATTGGTATTTCTTGCGAGGATTTCATGGTTTATCGTTAGGTTCAGAATCCTAAAACAGGATCTGATAGACCCCAGGTTTATAATTTCGGAATTTTTTTGTTTGTTTTTGCGATTTTTCAAAGTTAACGAAAATTGCATGATGAGAAACATCGAAAAATTGCGTTTTCGCCCTCCTTTCCGTCTGAATGTATATTCTGCGAGGCGCATCGTCGCCAGTAGTGCATCATCAAAATGTTTAGCTATTGAAAAAGCATAAATTGTCTAAAAATATACCGATAAAAATGGAATAAACATAACAAAAATAGCAAAAACGTAAGAATTCAATTATCTGTGATGAAGTCGCAACCTACTTTATTTTTGAACTTTTAATTATACCAAAATTTTGCTAAATCTTTAAATAAAGTAAAAGCACTAATAACTGTATAAATTAATAGCCTTAGAAATGGAATTTTGTTATATTGCACTGATAGGCTATTAGTCACATTATTTTACTTACTAATGTATATTTACGTACGTTTGTAGACTGATTTCATATATAGAGTCATTTTGTATATATATATATATATATATATATATATATATATATATATATATATATATATATATATATATATATATATTATATGTACAGCTTGAAAGGAAAACATACATGCATAGCATGGGATTTTGGGTGGGGGAGGGTTAAATTATAAAGTGCTTTTTTATATGCAAAAATGGTAGGTAATGCTCCAAAAACATCGTTTTTCAACGTTATCTTTCTAGTGCATAAAAACAGAAAATTTCGAAAAAGAAGAAGTTTGGACGGATTGAACAAAACATAGTAAAAACAAGAGTATAATGAAAAGCGAAGCGCCAAAATCAGGTACTTCTGAGCCAATAGATAGCTTAGCTAAAAAAGCTTTGAAAAGTATCTTTATTGCAAATTTTGGAACTTTCGAAAAGTCGTCAATTTAGAGGGGGGGGGGTAAAATTTTTTTGCGGGGGGTAAAATTTTTGGGGGAATGAAAACTCCTCCCCCAAGCATCAGATGTATGTACTAACACATGTATTTGTTTGTAGAAAATTCTTCAAGTCATTTACTTATTAAATAGTAAACTAATAATTTTGCATTTGCTGTAAGAATGGGCTTTTGAAGTGGAACAAATTTTAATCATCATCTCAGACTGAACTTATATTTTAACCATGAAATCTGTGGTTTATTTTTAGCTAAACCATGAAATATCGTTTTGCTGTTCCTACACTTATAAAATTTTGTAGATGAAACTTCGCGTGCTTATTGATTCCCACAACACTTGAGTTTGGAAGTTCGACTGAACCCTCATCATAGAAAACATCCTTAGCGAAATTCAAAAAATTTTTATGAAATTTCCAACGTTTTAATATCCCGAAGCAAAATTTTTAAAAATTTTAAGACCCCGAAATCAGTTTTTCATTTTTTTCAATTTTTCGCGATTTTTTGGTGCCGATGGTTAAAGTTTGTAAAGAAACATCGAAAATCATGTTTTGCACCTTACCGTCAAGTCTTCTTGACATTTTTTATCCTCCAAGCAATTCTTGAATACCATAAGAAGCCACAAGAAAAATTTAGATCAAACACGATCACGGCCATTGCTTCAGTTTCAATCGCTTTTAAAGTGAATTTTGACCGATTGAACAAAACTTGCATTGGTTCAATTCTGTAATTACAAGTTCCATATAATATTTATCGTTTATATTGAAAGTTATTCATTTTAAATCTCCGATATTTTTTATAAATATTATGTTCCCATCTTTTCTCTAATTGTAAACCAGGCCAGAAGATCGATGCCGTCTGGGCGACATGGCCCCCAATGCTTCTGGAGCTTCATCGGCTGATCACACGAATATCATCGCTCTAGCTTATTGCGCCCGGCTAATTGTCACCACGGTCGGCAATTCTGGCGCTCATTTAAAATTCATGTTTTTTGTGTAAACTGTGGGATGGTTCGGAGAGGGACCGGATTCGTTGACGATTTGAGAGTGCTCTTTAAGCGAATCAACATCGTAAAGCCGAAATCGACTTAACATAAATTAATTGCCTCTAAATTTGAAAAATATTGTTTTAAAAAAAATAGACTCCCTAGATTTTATAACCGTCTACCTTTTGAAATCCATCAGACTGCATAGAATTTAAAACTGAGTTAGATATGCTCTTGATTGTCGGAAGTATAAAGTTCACTATTTTTATCAGCGATAATAAATATATCTTACATTCTAAACAGTCCTGTAAGTTATAGAGGTCGTTCCACATTTAAATTAACTTGGAAACGACATATAACGTACCTACGGGACTTACTTAAGGTACCTGGCTACACTTAGCGCTGGTCAGGTTGCTAGGGCGAAACGCCGGACTCAACCACACGACCCTCAATAACTACGGTCTCAAACTCCTCGGACCTTAATTCGTCCGTACCTACGGAGCTATTGGCAGCTATGCCCTAAAACCTAACGCAGTAGTAATTAAGTAACCCCAGAATTTTGCCCTAGGTCAGTTGACCTATTTTGGACCAAAAAATATTTAACGCGCAAAACTTTGTTAACTTGCTTCCGCCAGAGAATACCTATGGCGAAAAAGTATTTCTTTTCTGGTTCCTACGAGCACAATGAACAATGAAAACAACAAAAAAGCTCTCAACCAGCTAAGTCATCTTACATAAAATTATGAAATATTCTATGATTTTTAAATTGAAATTTGGGTGTTTGAATTTGCGATAAAGAAAATAATCAAAAGACAGTCACTTGGATTATTTAAGCCGAGTAATAAAATAAGGGCCGTCCACTGAATTCCGAACTAAACGCGATTGATCACTATGAAAAAGTATTGAAAAATGAGCTTACTAAGCGGGAGTTGTAAACCAAGAGAAACTTAAAGTTTAAACCTACCATTAAATTATGGAGAGAATTGTAGAAGATTTTAAACTTTAAGAAAATTGAAAAGGTGGGATGTTGGTGAATTAAAAAACAAAGTTTTTCGGCAAAAATTCCAAAATTTCACGCAAATATCAAGTGTAAGGAACACTAACGCTCAGATTTGGCAGTAAAGAATTTGTAGTATAAACTACATATTAACAACAAAACGCTCATTGCCAACTCAGTATTGAGTGTAAACAAAAGAGAAAAACACGAGCATCGAATTTTTTAATAATCCATCGATTAAAAAAACCGCTTCTCCCAGGTGTGTGCCGTTGTTGCTGTGAGGGGGACACAAATTTCGCACTCGCTGTGATAAACATATAAGAAAAAAGGTGGCCAAGTATATTAGCGCTATCGCGCTACCTATGATAATAAGTTTAACATATGTATTCATTAACTGCAGCCTTTCCCATTCCAAATGGTGTATTTCCGATTTACGGCTTATTAATGTACATGATTACAATAAAGCTGCATATCTTTGTCGACTTCTGAGCACAGTAGTGTGATTGCTGGTTCATTTTAAACCACTTTTGCAGGCAATTTACATCAATTAAACGATTGCTCTCCATGTGCAAGATTTTGTGAAACATATTATAAACACGGCTAAGAAGGATTTAACTTTAATGCAACCCATTTAAGACAAAATTACATCTCTTCAATGATCTAAGGACACTTGAACATAATTTGTAAATCACTTTAGATTACTTTTGAGGGTAAACAAACTCACTTAATTGATGTCTCACATATGAATCCTTGAAAATTTCTTGACTTCAGTTACAAAGTCTCTGCAAGTCTATCGAATTAAGGTTAACACGTAATGTAAACTTTACGCAAACACAAGCGTAAAGAATATTTTAGTCGGATTCGTAATTTTGATATTGCTCCGATATTACCTTCAACATTTATGGAAAAACGAGTCTCCATAATGTTTTAAAGACAAATAAACATTAGGTTTAAACCACTTTGCAATACTGCTGAGTGTAAGCAAGCGCGCCCAACTGACGTATATATTTCATTCCTTGTAAATTTTTAGATCTCAGGAAAAAATTTCGGTTTTTGCAATGCTCTAAAACAAAGGCTAACATGCAGTGTAAAAAATTACTCGGATATTATGATCAACATTCATGAAAAAATTATGTCTCTACAATGGTCTAAGGACAAATAAACAATGAGTGTAAACTACTTTACATCACTGTTGGATGTAAACAAACGCGCCTACGTGACGTCTCACATTTGATCCTTTGAAAATTTTTAGACTCCAGGAAAAAATTAGGTTTCTGGAATGCTCAAAAACGAAGATAAATACATATGTAGTGTAAACTTCATGTAAACACCTAGTGTAAAGAAGATTTTGGTCAGATTCGTAATTTCGATATTTTTCCGATATTACGATTAATATTTATGAAAAAAATTAAGTCTCCATAATGTTCCATGGGCAAACTAACAATAGGTGTAAACCACTTCACAACACTGTAGAGTGTAAACATATGCGCCAGACTGGCATATCGAATTTGGTTCCTGGTCCATTTCTAGACTTGATTATCGTGTCCCTGACTCATGACCGGAGAAGCAGGCAGAAAAAACAAGACAGAAACGCATTTTAAACACCAAATTTTTGACTTTACACTCGCTAAATATTAATGTATAGACAATTTGCTTTGACATGCACCCGATATAAAGCACATTATTTTTATTCTATTAGACTTATCCCGACTTCTGGACGGAGAAAGTGGCGAACAAAAACGCAACAAAAACGTATTTTCCATCATTTAGAAAACTGTAAACTTTAAAATTCCGTACCGAACTCCCCATTGAGTTTAAAGAAATTCGGTTTGGTACAATTTGTAGCTTTTAAATCGTAGTACATTCCTGTCTGCCAAAATTCTCTTGCAAAAATTATTTGGTATGATTTATTAATCAAAATTCGGAAAAAACGTGTTTTTTCGCCCATTTTTTACCTCTGATTTCGAAATTTACACCCCCATAAATAACTCAATATTGCGTTTTTTTAAATGCGGTTTGCTGCGAAGTGTAGCCCCTGAGAGGCACTTTATTACTGCTATATTCAATTCACCCTGACTCATAAGCGGGAAAATTTGGCAGAGAAATCTTAGTTAAAATCCGTTTTTTTCCACCATCCACTAGAGTGTAAACTTTAAACCCCAGGATCTAACTCACCATAGAGCATAGAAGACTTTGCTTATATGCAGAATGTAGCCCTTGATCCGCTCTACATTTCTGTTAGAAAACATTTTAAAAAACTCATAACCGGAGTTAGTATCGGACATAAGCAGGTTGAAAACTCGACCAAAAAGTGCTTTTTCACCCCCAGATTTTCGCACTCTTTACACTGCCATTCGATAACTAATGCGAATTTCAAAAAACAAAAAAGTGTCATCTGTAGAATTCATCCCTCTATTATCCTATGACGTTCAATTCTTCGAGTCATCAATACTCAGTTCTCCACATGCCGCAGTAAAAAGGTCCCAAAATTTGTCTCGATGTTATAACGTTACACAAAAACTTTACACATTCTTTACACAGTCAGTATATGGGTTTCATAGAAATACAAATATACATGGGCAGCGATATATATATATATATATATATCTATATATATATATATAAATCGCACCTATCCAGATAGTGTCCCATATATAGCTGTATGGGGGGTGCACAGGTGTATAGAGATATACATAGTATATATATAGGTACGCGCTAACGCGCTACCTAAGTATATATATATATATATATATATATATATATATATATATATATATATATATATATATATATATATATATATATATATATATATATATATATATATATATATATATATATATATATATATATATATATATATATATATATATATATATATATATATATATATATATATATATATATATATTGCAATTTTAAAAATCTTTGTACATGTACTAAGACGGTCCCGAAGTCTATATATATCGGGAAAAATCTTTGCCGAATACAAAAAACCGTTGTATCAGCTTAAAATTTTGAGATGGGGGTAACCGGCCAATTTCAAAGAGGAATAACCTGAAATTTTCAAGCACAAATAGAAAATAAAACATCTGAAAATGACCTAAAAACGCAAGTTGTTGCCATAAATGGAAAAGGGCGGGCGACCGACTTTTAGTGACAGAGGTCCAAGACCATACATGATCTTGGAGCTTTCATCTTTCATCCCCCCAGAAAAAGTTTCATACTCCCCCAGAATTGGCGATTTTTTTAAAATTCAAAAAATTTTCTAAAAATGTAAAGAAAAGATTGTTTTTAAGCGGTTTTAGCTATGTATGTGCTCAAAAGTGCCAAATTTTCGGCGCTTCGCGCAATTACACTCATGTTTTGACTATATTTGGTTTAATTTGTTCAGACTTTTTTGATTTTTTCCTCGACATTTTTTGTTTTTATGTTCTACAAAGATAGAGCACCGCAGGAAATGCTGAAAAACAATGTTTCGACGCGTTCCTTCCATTTTCAGACCCAAAAAAGGCACTTTATAATGTCAACCCCACTCCCTAGAATTCCCATCCTGTGCAGGTATGTCCAAGACCCGTCTGTTACATTCATGCTTGAATAAAACGATTCAAGGCTTACTTACGAACGTTCATGAGCTGCGAACAATGTTTTGTTTGGAAAGGGGTCCGATAGGACTAAATTGCCAAAATAACAGTACTAAAAATTGTATTCTGCGGTCCAGGACAGTAGCCAGGATTTTACTTTGTGGGAGTGGGCAAAAAATTTTGTAAGTCAGAAATCTCGAGAGAACCATTAGGAGTAGTGGAAGATACGAGCATTTTTGGACTTTCCTCGACGAGGTCTTCACAATAGTGTAAAAAATTACAAGTTTCTGGAAAAAATCAACTGATAAATTTAGCTTTCACTAATTTTTTCATTGTTAAAATGACCGAAATAGTAGAAATAGCCTATACAACGTCTTTCTGCGGTAATTTAACATTTCTAAAGCATTTTGAGTCTATTTGGCTGCAATATATCAGTTTTAACAGTAAAAAATACAAAAATTGACCAGTTTTTGGAGCATTTTGGGTAGAAAAGTACAACAGAAAATCTAGACATTTTTACTCTTTTGACCTCAAAAATGATACCAGAAAACTTCTGTCGGCTCAATTGAATCATGCAAGAGGAAGAAAGGGGGATCCCCCACCTAAAGTCGGACGTTCCTCCATCCCCTGAAGCCAGAAATTTTTTGACTTCCAAATTTCTGTAAAAAATCAAATTTTTTGGCCGATTTTAGGCGTTTTTTGGTCAATAATTGGAGGTCATTTACACCCTCCCCAAATTTCGAGCCATTACATGTATGGCCCAGCATCGTCTACCTGTCTGGCTAACCCATCAGCAAAAGGTATTACCCCTCCCCCAATATGCATGTATTATGCGCAACTGATTTATCATTGTCAATTTCTTAACTTTTTGTATTTGTTCGCAATCTGTGTGCTCTCTACAGAAAAAACCGTTAATTAGTGATTCGGCGCAAAACGCGAAAAAAAATTTAACTTGTTTTCCATGCCATACTGAAATTTAAGCGGTTTAGAAGATAAAAACTAATCTATACAAAAGCTGTTCATGCTGCAAGATTTTGCGTTATCTAGCTCAAAAGGACGCAAAAAACCGGTGCTGACGACATTTTATATGCACTTCGAGGATTTATTATTCCTTTTTTTACGGACACTTCTGAGAAACAAATTTTTTTTTGGTTAAGGGCAAGTACCCCTTGCCGCCTTGGCTAAGGGCCTGCTAGGGTCTACCGATTTTTTGTCCATGATGCATCACAAATAGGCGTGGCGTTAGACCCATGAGAGTCCAGTAGACCCACCAAAAATCTATAGACCCTCTGGATTGAATTTTCGGCATATTTTTTTGTGATTTTGCCAGTTTTAAGTTAACCAGACGCCCCAGAATCTGGTCGCTGCACAAGGACGAAGGCAACATATACTTAAAAGCACAAAAAAAGCAGTTGAGAAAACTTTTTTGGCTGGCTAGCCCCAGGAATTTCCATACTGTGCACGTATAAATTATATTCTAAGTCTGGTAGTACAAGAACAGAATTATAAATATGTGGTCAAAAATAACAATATCTGAAAATAAAACTTGGCATAGGCAAGTTTCACGTCATGCATGCAATTCAAATGTGAAACTGTATTAATGCCAAACCAACATTAAAACTTTTTATGTAAAATAAAGGCATCAGCATAAAAGTAACACCTGCGCACGTATATTTATGAATGTTATATAGAAAAGTAAAAAATTTTAATTATGTGTCAAAATCATTTGCTGCAAAGAAGAGTGCGAAAATGGCTGAAAGATCGTCTCACAATAGAAAAACTATTTTTCCATAAACCAGAAAATTGCGGACGAATTTTAAATAATTCCCCCGTTATTTTTTGGAATTGTTCATTGAAACGCTGTGAAAATGAGCGCTAGAGTTCATTTATGCGGCCGTTGTTCCATTTGCACTATGTTAGTAATCCTCACCTATATACACAGTCATTAATAGCCGTAATGTGTCCAGGATTATATACTGAACTCCCGTCGTTAAGGTCAGCGAATGATACTTTTGGAAAAGGGGTCTAATGAATTACTTCGATATAACGCGCATAATTACTACTTGGCAATAAAGATTCTACATCATTTGACTACCATTGCTGATAAAGCACAAACTTTTCCTCTCCTTGGCTTATATAGTAATTCAAAAACAATTTGAAGAGCTCTGCGTTAGTCCAATTGTAAATTGGTTTGACACAAATGACCAAAATAACATTGTCATCAGGTTCTTTAATCCTTTGAAACTCATTCTTATAATTTCCCAGAACACGGACTTTAATCTTCCTTAATGCGAAAGCAGTAGGGAAATTGCTTGATTTGTGTAAATTTTCATTCGTTGTAATACTAACATAAGCTTGTGAATTATAATACTGAATAAAGTTCTCCTCTGACCGATTTAGCCGACAATCAACGAAAAACGTCTTGTAGGTAAAGTATGCGCACAACCTGCAAAATAAAACAATGACACAGAGTATACAATGCGCTCTTTTTTATTAACAAGAAATAATGACCACTTAGGTAAGGTTGCACTTATGTTTATCCAATTGGTTATGAAACAAGGTAATGATTCAGTCTTTTGAGAAGTTTGGAATGGACTACTCCCTGTCCCGCCACACTGATTATCAGACGAACATCTAAGATTTTTACAAAACAACAGCGACATGTACATAAAAAGCTTGCTATATCGAGCTTAACCGTTTTGCCACAAGCAAATTTCGTTTTTATTCCTTCTCAATCGTGCTCGGTTCACTGAGACCACGTAATTGATATTTTTCATACTTTTTTTTTTCGAAAGAATTTAGGCGCTGCAAATGTTGTGATAATAATAAAGTACAAGCCACAATTTCGAGATTTCGAGACGATATTTTATTTTTATTGCCTTCATGAATAAGTTGAATTTTAGCTAAGCTTGCATATGGAGTAGAATAACAATTTGGTATCTTATCTCTGTGTGAACGCAAAGCAAAAAAATTTTTTCTGCAAATTTATGACGATTAGGCTAGCTATCGCCCAACCAACGTATTATTGGTACAGAAAGTCAAAAAACTGGATTTTCAAATATTTTCTGACCAGATCAGGGAATCAAATGAGAGTTCGAACAAAATAAGATTTCAGTGATTCAAATAAGCACTACTTATTTGCAAGTATAACATGGCAAAGACCGAAAGATCTTTTTTTAGAATAATTTTAGATAAGAAACTAACCAAATGGGATAATTTCTTCAAGTCTCCAAGCTATGTTTGTGACTTCAGAAAGGTTATATATTTATCACATGATGCTCAAACCCGGTAGTTTTAACGCGATGTCGTTTTCTAGCAGTAAAATTTTTTGTAGAGCACTTAGCTATCTCAGAATTTTTGATATTCACTCTCTCTGAAAGTTCAATCTTGCGCACCTACGCTTCACTCCATTGGGCAGATTTTATCAACAGGTATAATATTAACATAAAAACACAATTAAGGAAAATGCATCACATCGCAAAATAGTAGGTCCAGAACCCTTGCCACCCAAAGGCGGATAGATAAAGAATGGATATGCGATTTGCAATGATTTTCGGCCGTCAATGACCATGATTTCTCAAACATTTCCGGCGTGCAGCGCCGGATGATACCTATTAATGACATTTATTTACTTTCTTGGCGACCTGGAAGCCATTATCTGTTCATGTAGGTTTCAAAACAATTTTTACAGCAGAAACAGCTATTTTTGCATATTTTTCTTCTATTTTCAATTAAAAATTTAAATTTTTCGCATTAAATGCCATAAATACAAGAAATCAAGCGGTAAATCATGCTTCTAGACACGATTTTTTTTGTATTCTTGCAAAGATTTTTCCCGATGTACAAAAGAATTTTCGGGTCCATCTTTTTACATGTACAAGGATTTTTGGGACGACAAAAATTGCATAAGAAGATCTAAACGTCGTAACAATTTTTCGGCGCTTCGCGCCGAAAATGATTGATTGCGTGTTCTAAATATCTTTATAATGGCAGAAATTGCATTTCAAAAGGAAAAATGAAAGAAATTTATTGGCACTTTGTGCCGTTTTACGACGATTCTCAGTGATTTGTGCCCTTAGAGATCCAGAAACTAGCTAAAATGCACTACAAAAAGTCGATTAACTCTGTTTTCACCACACTAGAATCGCTACAGTACCATATTATAGTAACCAAAAATTTGTGTGTACAAACTGTACAAGGATTTTTGGGATGATCTCTGCACAAGTACAAACGGACCTTGTACAAAAATCACTGCTTCTAGACATATATCCGCCTTAATTTCACAAATTTTTCGGCACAGTCAAAGGAAGTTAATGATTTTCTCGCACAAAATTGTCGAAATGCTTAAAATTTTAAGAAACAATATAGCGTCAAAAGTGATTTTATTTAAAAATATATGAGGCAAAAGACCGAAAAAACGCTATTTAGCGCCTTAAGGGCAACTTTTTGGACCTATTTTTAACTGTTTTTGGAAAAGTTGGGATATTGCTGACCCTCGCTTAGGAAAATTCTAGATCCGCCACTGCTGCCAACCCTGGTGATTCATCTAGATAAGCTAGAGAGTGGATACATATATGTTTTATACCTTGTTTTGTTGAGTATTTAATCTGGAATGTGACTGGGCCATTTACTCTTCATTAAACTGATATTTTTTATTTATTCTGAGGTTAGAGCAGCCATAAATTTAGGGAAATTTTCGAGGTCTGCAGGGCTCAGAATAAAATAAGTGGGATTTTATGATTAAAACAAGGTTAACTTAATGCTAGAAGCAGATAATAATCCATTTTTTGCTAAAGTGCGCACCATAGACCATAAACTTTAAATAACGTTTCACTCAGTTTTAATGCTTGCACATGTTTTTTGATACTTTCAGCTTACTAGAACTTTTCAGTTGATCCGTCAGACCAAGCTGATCTCCAAAACAAGGCTGATTTCTAAATTAATTACATGGTGCATGTGCACTTATTAGTGTCTGGTCACTAGAATCTTTAAAGCCCGTTCAAATGGTAGCAACTAGTGGCCACTGGCCACTGGCAACCTGGTGGATGGTAGTCGTTTGCCACAGGTTGCTATTTAAATCATTTTCAAATTATTCATAATAGCCGTACAATAACAACACCACCTTCACTCAAGCCATATCGTACTAAAATGGCATAGTTACCTATTTTCTGCAGGTTGCCTAGCTTAACTATCACCACCAGGTTGACACTCATGTGAATGAGTTTGCTGCCGGCAGCAACCGGCTACCAGCCAACAAGTTGCTGGTGGATGGTGGCAGCTGGTTGCCACCTTATTTTGCGCTAGCAACCTGCAGCAAGCAGCCACTATCCACCAGGTTGGCGGTGGCTGTTAGTTGCTGCCATGTGTATGGACCTAAAGGCAGCAACTAGCACGCCACCGGCAACCAATAGCTTGATGGCTGGTTGCCGGTTGCTGCTAGCAGCAATCATGTTCACATGAGTGTCAACCTGGTGTGGTGGCAATTCAGCTAGACAAGCCTGCTGAAAATAGGTAACTGATGCCATTTTAGTACAATATGACTTAATCAACGGCAGCATTCTTATTGTACAGCTATTATGAATTTTTCGAAAATGATCCGAAATCATGAGAATTTGGGTTGAGGATTATATTTCAAAGTGGAGGAAAAATGGGTTTTCTAATCAATTTATTGCAGAATTAAAATTGGAGGCCTAGACCTTTACCGCCTAATTTTACAAATGAATGTCGACACATTCGAAGTTTTGGTTAAGCTTATTTCGCCTCATCTGAAATGGAGCAATACTAATCTAAAGAAAGCAAGTAGTACCTAGCGCTACCCTAGGGGTATATGATGAAGGATGCTTGCAAAGTGCACATGCACTGGATCTAAGATTATGCTGTATTACGATCCTAATGTGCAAGCAAGCTGGTGTCATTATATCCCTAGAGTCGAGCATGTTATCACAGTATCTACATTTATCGGCTTTGCGCCCTCTTCCCAGCCCAAATTAGGGTGGGGCGTCCATGATGCAAAGAAAAGCGAGTTACCAGCAGCTATTGTGCTAAAATTATGTACATATATGCTAAATGACCACTAAGCTTTCTGAGTAAGGATCAGGATTATTGGATTAAGCAATTTTGTTACATTGTGCTCAAATTACGTCCATACATGTTTAATGATTACTAAGCATTCTGGCCCCTGCATAAAAATTATCGGATAAAGCAATCTTGTTAAATTGTGCTAAAATTATGTACATAGTGTTTGATGACCCCTAAGCTTCCTCGCCCCCGGATCGGGATTATGGGATAAGTCAATTTTACAGTCACAGTGCGCTAAAATTATGTACATATTCATTTAATGACCACCAAGCTTTCTGATTCTTAATCAGGATTTTTGGATAAATCAATTTTGTTGCATTGTGCTAAAATTATGTACATATACGTTTAATGACCACTAAGCTTTCTGGCCTCCATATCGGGATTATCAGATAAATCAATTTTATAGTCACAGTGGGCTAAAATTGTGTATGCGTGATACATGAAACTATTCATTTATATGTGTAACCCCCAATTTGGATTAAAATTAAATGATTTCAGCCCATAATATAAAATAATAAGCGTATAAATCTGAACTCCCAAAAATCAGTAGACTTTCTGAATGTGCAAAAAATATTCATAAGGTCAGAAAGCACAGATAACATGAAATCTAAAAATTTTATATTACATTCAAGATAAGACAGTCATTCTGCATACAAGTTGTACAAATTATTAAATCAATAAAGCGTCTTCAATAAAAGTTGAACCAAGTAAAAAACATTTACAATGAATAGAAATGCATTAAATAATGCCTAATATCTAAAAGAAATTTGCATTTGATGGATTTAATTATTTCCTCAGTGCTTTGGATATTATTGACGATTTTTCAGTATGTCATAATCTTGTATTTAGTGCATGTGCATTTAACAAGCATCCTTCATCATTTACCCCAGGGTAGCGCTTTTATTTTGCCTCATATGCAATGGAACGATACTAATCTGAGGAAAGCTATTCCTGCTACATATATAGTTTTAGTTGCGCACATATATTTTCTGACAATTGAGGATGGTTACACCACCTGCGCCTCCCTCCAAATCCGCAAGTGAATCAAATAAACAATTCGAATTTAAGTGAAAGAGACTAACTAATTGATTTTCTTCACACTTTGCTAATAAACATCGCAGAAAAATCAATATCAACGTAAAATAGTGCAGGTGTAGCCTAAAATAGCAGGTTTCCACGAAAATCGAGCATTGCTTGATCCACTTTCGGTAACCAAAATGGTAGGTTTCTGCAGGTCGCCACATAATTTAGCCTGGAAGTCAGCGGCCACCAGAACCTGGTTGCCATACCAATTTGTGCTAGCAAGCTCCGGGAACGAGGCCACCAGCCACCAGGTTGCCGGTGGCTGGTTGCCATGTCATTTTGTGCTAGCAATTTGCAGCAACCAGCCACCAGCCACCAGGTTGCTGGTGGCTGGTTGCCGCTAGTTGCCGCTTGTGTGAAAGGGCCTTTAGAAAGATAAATTAAACGAAATAATGCAGGCTCTTACCTGTTCGGTCACTATATACTAAAACTCATACTGGTAATGGTCAAAATAGAGGTAACATACCTCCAACTATTAGTGTACACCGATAGAGAAATACTCAAATATGATGAAATTAAAATGACCTAAACAGTATAGAGTATTTAAAAGTAAAAGCCAAATTATCGGACCTGCAGAGGGAATATTGATTATTAAAAGCGTTAGAGCAAAAATATGGGATTTGCTTCAATTATCTGACATAAAATAATGTTTTGACTGTGCAGATTGATTTAGAGAAATAGAGTGTACATTTGTAGCTGTTATTAGTTACATAGAAAGCCACTAAGATGCAAATTTCTTTACTAAGTAGCAAGAGAACTGTGCTACAAGCAACAACAATAGCTGACAGTAGTTAACCGTGTCCTCCTGGATCGCAACACAAAGTATAGCCAGTGCTTAAGCATAGGCTGTGTTGAAGCATAGTCCTGTGTTGAAGCATAGGCTATATGTTTTGTGTTGCGGTCTAGGGGATGACGTCACAATATAGCTAACCTCAACTATGGGTATACTGGAGACTATTTTAAAATTGCGGATCAAGTCAACCAGGTACACTTTACACTACAGCAAGAGTACCTATTTAATGCAGGGGGATATAAAAAAGTAAATCAGAACTTGTTTTAGACAACTATGAACACCGCTTACCATACTAAATGCGTACAATATTCTAACTTGGGTATCACTTGACCACTTTACACTTTACACTCGAGTATTTTACACCATATCATAAAACCGCTATAAATCATGAACCAATGGCCGGATTGAGCTGAAATGTTTAGAATATAAACACTACATGCCAAAAAATAATGTATACGGAAAATCGTGAACTGGCTTACTGTAGCTATGTTATAACACGTATTTTTTGAACTAATGGCCGGACTGAGCTGAAATGTTCAGAATGTAAAGACTATATGCCAAAAATAATGTATATGGAAATTCGTGTACCGGCTTACTGTAGCTATGTTATAACACGTATTTTTTGAACCAATGGCCGGATTGAGCTTAAATTCTGAGAAACAGCATATACGTGAGACACAAATTCTTTCACACATTGTCTTATCAGGTATACTGTAGCTTTCGATTTTCTATATCTCACAAACTAACAGTCAAATAAAGCTGAATTCAATAAATCAGATGTATATGAGTCAAAAATAACATACGCAAAATATAGTGCATGGGGTTACTGTAGGTATGCTACAACACGTATCTTTTGATTCGCCGAGCTTGAAATTTGATAGATTTAACAAATACGATAGAACAGTACACAAGGACTACTATAGGTAACATTTAGTAACCCATAGTGAGGAAAAGGTGGTTGTGAAAAAGGTTAGAAGGGTCCACAGTCTCGCACAGATCTCCACCAACCTAAAGCTAGAGGATCACTTGTAGACTGCAGATATGAACATTGCTGAAAACGCATATTACTTAATAAGATTATGAGACAGTAAACATGAAGATAAGGGTTTAACGAAAAATCAGACATATTTTGTAAGATTTGGAAATTTTTTTGAAATTTTAGAAAATATTTTGTAAACTTTGGAAACTCTTGTAAATTTTGGAAACTTTTTTGTAAAATTTGGAAACTTTTTGTAAAATTTGGAAATGATTTTGTAAAATTTGAAAGTTTTTTGTGAAATTTGGAAATTATTTTGTAAAATTTGAAACTTTTTTACGTGCTTAAGCATAGGAATTTTGTAAAATTTTATAAACTTTTTTTGTAAAGTTTGGAAACTTTTCTGTAAAATTTGGAAACTTTTTTGTAAAATTTAAATTTTTTTTGCAAAATTTGGAACTTTCGTAAGTCTATAAAATTTCTTCAAAGTTTGAGAAATTCCAAGCACAAACCGGAATTCCTCTTGTAGAAATCAAAAAGTTTCTTGCAGAGTTTGGAATTTTCTTGCAGAATTTGAGTATTCTTGCATTGTTTGTGAAAAACTTTGAGAAATCTGAGGATACAGAGGAGCTTTTGTGAACTTTTAGAAATCTAAAAACAATTTTCTCATCCGAACATAGAAAAATTGCAGGATTTGGTAATCTATCATTAGAAAATGAAATTGCTGGTTAAAGGTTTTGCAAGTTTAATAAATATGAAACAAATTGTCCTGTATATTCTTGCAAATGAACAAAATATTTAGTCCTCTTGTTACGGCTATGTGTTACTTTGACCACGATCAAAAACTACCCTTTCTTTACAACAAATTTATGTAGTTTTGGCCAACATAGAGGCCAAAATCTTTATTTTAAACACAGTTTTGTGCCAAATATGGCTCAAAACATGGGAAATTTTCAACGCAAAAAGCCTCATATCTGTATATGGAATGCATCTTTCTGTATGTGCGAAGGATTTTACCTTTATGCGACTATTTTGTTATCCAAACATACATTTTGTGCTGATTTTTCAACAAGTCACGGCTAAAAACATGTGCTTTTGCTGAAGAAAACGAGAATAAACATAGAAAAGAAGCATACTTTGATAGCAATAAAACATGACCATTTTCTGGATAGTAGGGATAGCCACCTTTTCTGTCTCCAAAGCATGAAAAAATAAAGAAAATGTACATGCATTTGTGTGAAATTTTCGAACTTTTCGCAATTTTCGAGTTGTTCCACTCCATTGCTCAAAATAGTACTTGTTATTAAAACTCTAGAATTTTCCCACACAGAAAGGTAAAACTTTTGCACCCAGCGGAAGTTCTCTAGGAAAAAAAATCAAAAATGTATGCTAAAATAGACATCATGTATAGCACGGACAGCAAAAAGGCAGATAACTGTGTGTTTTAAGAATCATTCTGAACATTCTGGCAAAAGTTTGGTCTCCATGTGCACAGTAGTTGAGGGTTGAGGACACATTTTCACGTAGAAATGATGTTAACTTTCAAACAAGGAAGAGGGCAAAAATAATGCAAATAGATGCTAAAATGGAAAAATGTCAGTTTTGTTCAGAAAGTTCTAAGATCAACCAGAAAATGGCAACTAGTAGATTCTGCACTATTTTTACCAGTCAGTTTTTCAGCAATTTCAGCCTGAAAGGTTTGGAAAATTGACACTTCTTTACCCACTTCAACCTCCCAGACCAAGAGCTGCTTTGGGCAAAAATTATGTGTAATTAAGGCCAAAAAGAGACAAATATTGCAGTTTTGCTGAGAAAGTGCTTGAACTCAGCTGAAAACTGCAAGTTGAGATAACTTTTGTCGGTTGTTTTTATGAATTTTAGGGCCATTTGAGTCCTAAAAGCTCGAAAAATTTACTTTTAGACTGCCTCATCCTCCCAGGCCTCCTGGCCAGGCACTCACATGAGGGTTTGGGGGTTTTGCCCTAAAAGTGAAGATTTTCTAGAAAAAAATGAGGCAAAATAAAACCCAAGATTGAATGAAAATTAAAATATTTGTTTAGAAACATCAAAAACCGTACGGAAACTATGGAGTTACATGGTTTTTTCGCTATTTAAGCTTTAAATCCCGTTTTTTGTGGCCATTTTATCTCCTAGACTAAGGTCTGTTTCAGTCAAAAATAGTGTAAAATCAAGGCCAAAACCAGACAAAAATTATATTTTGTTGCAAAGTCTTGAAATCAAGGAGAAACTGTCACTTAAGTTGGAGTTTATGCTATTTGATGCTCACAGTCAATTTTTGTATTATTCTAGCCCTAAAACGCTCGAAGAATTAGTTCTCAAGACTGCAAAATCATTGCATTCCTCCTGATCTGACAAGCCTGTGGATTTGGGGTCTAGACCACCTCAGAATGGAAGAAATGGGAATATTCCAGGTCAATTGAGGCAAGCTGAGGACTAAAACTGAATAAAATTGAAGAATCTTTCCGAAAATGCCTAAAAGTGATCAGAAACTATGGATTTACATGGTAATAACCTTATTTTAGCGTTTACACCCATTTTTCGGCCATTATTCCAAAAAGAAATTTTGACCCCCAGACCGGTCCTTCTTGCCACCTATGCTCCCAGACCTTGGTCTGCTGTGTGTTAAATGAATTAATCAGTGAAATATTTATAAAATAATCAGACCAATCATTCAAAGCCTCATTGAAACCCCTTTTGTTCCTATTTTATCATATTTTTATATGTAAACAAAACTTTTACAAAGTTGTATGTCTGAATACTTGAAAATGTATAACTTATCTAAATGGTATTCACAAAGTTGGTGTCAGATTGTTTGGATGCAAGGACCCATTGGACTGAGGGGATGTTTTTACAAGGTTCATTTATGAGCAAGAATATAGAAATTTCATTTTAACAAACAAATCTTGTGAAACTTGTCATGGTTTATGAATATTTATTTTACTATTCAATATCAAGCATATTCATTTTGAAGTATTCTTCAGTAAATTGTGCAAAAAATCTTGGAATTAGTAATATTTATGTAACAAATTCGTTGAAAATATGCTTAATTGACTGATTAATTATATAAGAAATATATTTTTGCATATGGACATGCAGATAATAATAAAAATTAATATTTACTTTGACCACATTTGTTATAATACTAAGAGAGGTAATCATGGTCTGCCTTTCTGTAAATCTAAACATGGGTAATTTGGAGCCATGTCTCCAGAAAACTTCATCGACTTCTGAGCTTGATAATTTGATCAGGCAGAAACTTGCTATAGAATAACAACAATATTTTCATACCTCTTGCTATTTCTGACTTGTTAAATGTTGTTTATTATGAAGACACTATATCAGTTTTATTGGAAATTCAACTGGCTGTCTTATCTAGTTAAAAAAATTCTTTCTTGAACATATACAAACATTGAGAAGAAGCTTCATTCTAAAATGCTCCAATGTCAATAATATAGCCATTTGAACTATCCCAATAAAGATTAGTTAACTAAGCGTTTATTTGGACATCTGTCATTCTTACCTTTTATTTGTTTAATATAATTACAATCATAAATTGGAAGTAATAATAAGTAAAAGATGTAATTATTCCTTGGTTGCTATGCTATATTTCTGCCATAATCAATGATTTAGCACACTTAGAATCTCCCTTCTTTCCATAATATGGATGCATTATTCGTGAGTTATTTCGACTTACTAAGGCGAATTAAAACATGAAATAGAAAATTGCGGGTTTCTATTGTTGAAAATGCAGAGCATAAAAATACTCACTTCCTTCTTGAGGCAAAGGACTAATTGTGAAATATACGAGATATTGTGTAAAATCATAATTTTCCAGGCTTTTTTATTTGCAGTTTTCTGCCCATCACCCATGTTTCAGATTAGAGGTTTTTTGAACTTGACTATAAATGTTTATATTCTAAACAATTGGAATATTATTCATTAAAATAGGTATCACACTTATATTTGTTATTTACATGGAGAAATCAGTGGCTGAAGTAGAGGTTTGGCTGTACAACCTGTGTTTTTGTATGAAATTATCAGAAAATGTAAGATTTATGTCATGGTTTTACCCTTTGCCTCACTGCACACCACGGTCTGCTAGGTAAGCAAAAAGGAACGGTCTGGGGGTCATAATTTTCTGTTTTTTTTTGGAATAATGGCCGAAAAAAATGGGTAAAACGCTAAAATAAGGTTATTACCATGTAAATGCATAGTTTCTGATCACTTTTAGGCATTTTCGAAAGATTCTTCAATTTTCATTCAGTTTTAGTCCTCAGCTTGCCTCAATTGACCTGGAATATTCCCATTTCTTCCATTCTGAGTTGGTCTAGACCCTAAATCCACAGGCTTGTCAGATTGTGAGGCCTGCAAGGATTTTGCAGTCTTGAGCTAATTCTTCGAGCCTTTTAGGTTGAAATGGCCACAAAAAATTGACTGTGAGCATCAAAATAGCATAAACTCCAACTTAAGTGACAGTTTCTGCTTGATTTCAAGACTTTTGCAACAAAAAACATTTTTGTCTGGTTTTGGCCTTGATTTTACACTATTTTTGACTAAAACAGACCTTAGTCTAGAGATAAAATGGCCACAAAAAACGGGATTTAAAGCTTAAATAGCGAAAAACCATGTAACTCCATAGTTTCCGTACGGTTTTTGATGTTTCTAAACAAATATTTTAATTTTCATTCAATCTTGGGTTTTATTTTGCCTCATTTTCAGAAAATCTTCACTTTTGGGGCAAAACCCCCAAACCCTCATGTGAGTGCCTGGCCAGAGGCCCGGGAGGATGAGGCAGTCTAAAAGTAAATTTTTCGGGAGCTTTTTAGACTCAAATGGCCCTAAAATTCATAAAAACAACCGAAAAGTTATCTCAACTTGCAGTTTTCAGCTGATTTCAAGCACTTTCTCAACAAAACTGCAATATTTGTCTCTTTTTGGCCTTAATTACACATAATTTTTGCCCAAAGCAGCTATTGGTCTGGGAGGTTGAAGTAAAGAAGTGTCAATTTTCCAAACCTTTCAAGGCTGAAATTGCTGAAAAACTGACTAGAAGGGTAAAATAGTGCAGAATCTGCCTGAGTTGCCATTTCTGGTTGATCTTAAGAACTTTCTGAACAAAACTGACATTTTTTCCATTTTAGCATCTATTTGCATTATTTTTGCCTGTTCTTTGTTTGAAAGTTAACATCATTTCTACGTGAAAATGTATCTCAACCCTCAACTACTGTGCACATGGAGACCAAACTTTCCCAGAATGTTCAGAATGATTCTTAAAACACACAGTTATCTGCCTTTGCTATGTCGGTGCTATACATGATGTCTATTTTAGCATAAATTTTTGATTTTTTTCCTAGAGAACTTCCGCTGGGGTGCAAAAGTTTACCTTTCTGTGCGGGAAAATTCTAGAGTTTTAATAACAAGTATTATTTTGAGCAATGGAGTGGAACAACTCGAAAATTGCGAAAATTCGAAAAATTTCCTACAAATGCATGTGTACATTTCTTTTATTTCATGCTTTGGGACAGAAAAGGTGGCTATCCCTACTATCAGAAACTGGACATGTTTTATTGCTATCAAAATATGCTTCTTTTCTATGTTTATTCTCGTTTTTCAGCAAAGGCACATATTTTTAGCCGAGACTTGTTAAAAAATCAGCACAAAATGTATGTTTTGATAACAAAATAGTCGCATAAAGGTAAAATCCTCGCACATACAGAAAGATGCATTCCATATACAGATATGAGGCTTTTGCGTTGAGAATTTTCCATGTTTTGAGCCATATTTGGCACAAAATTGTGTTTAAAATAGGAAATTTTGGACTCTATGTTAGCCAAAAACTACATAAATTTGTTGTAAAGAAAGGGTAGTTTTTGATCGTGGTCAAAGTAACACATAGCCGTAACAAGAGGACTAAATATTTTGTTCATTTGCAAGGATATACAGCACAATTGTTTCATATTTATTAAACTTGATCAACCTTTTAACTCCTTAATTTCATTTTCTAATGATAGATTACCAAATCTTGCAAGTTTTCCATGTCTCGATGAGAAAATTCGTTTTTTGATTTCTAAAAGTTCACAAAAGCTACTCTGTATCCCTAGATTTCTCAATGTTTTTCACAAACAATGCAAGAATACTCAAATTCTGCAAGAAAATCTAAACTCTGCAAGAAACTTTTAGATTTCTACAAGAGGAATTTTTTTTGGGGGGGGGGGGGGGGGGGGTTTGTGCTTGGAATTTCTCAAACTTTGAAAGAAATTTTATGAACTTACAGAAATTTCAAATTTACAAAAAAGTTTCCAAACTTTTGCTAAATAATTTAGAAACTTTACAAAAGTTTCCAAATTTTACAAAAAAAAGTTTCCAAATTTTACAAAAAGTTTCCGAATTTACAAAAATAATTTCCAAATTTTACAAAAAAAGTTTCCAAATTTTACAAAAAAGTTTCCAAAATTTACAAAAAAGTTTCCAAAGTTTACAAAATAATTTCCAAATTTTACAAAAAAATTTCCAAATCTTACAAAATATGTCTGATTTTTCGTTAAACCCTTATCTTCATGTTTTACTGTCTCATAATCTTATTAAGTATTATGCACGTTTTCAGTGTGATCATATCTGCAGTTTACAGAGTGATCCTCTAGCTTTAGGTTCGGGAGATCTGTGCGAGACTGTGGACCCTTTTGTAACCTTTTCACAACCACCTTTTCCTCACTAAGGGTTACTAAATGTTGCCTATAGTAGTTCTGTGCCCTGTTCTATCGTATTTGTTAAATCTCTCAAATTTCTAGCTCGGCGAATTAAAAAGATACGTGTTGTAGCATACCCACAGTAACCCCATGCACTATATTTTGCGTAGGTTATTTTTGACTCATATATACATTCGATTTATTGAATTTCAGCTTTATTTGACTGTTAGTTTGTGAGATATAGAAAAATCCAGAAAGCTACAGTATACCTACAGTAAGAAAATGTGTGAAGAATTTGTGTCTGGCGTATATGCTGTTTCTCAAATTTAAGCTCAATCCAGCCATTGGTTCAGAAAATACGTGTTATAACATAGCCAGTAAGCTGCACGTCGAATTTCCATATACATTATTTTTGGCGTATAGTCCTTACATTCTACACATTTCAGCTCAGTCCGGCCATTAGTTCAAAAAATACGTTATAACATAGCTACAGTAAGCCAATTCACGATTTTCCGTATACATTATTTTTGGCATGTAGTGTTTATTTTCTAAACATCTACCAATCCGGCCATTGGTTCATGATTTATAGCGGTTTTATGATATGGTGTAAAATACTGAGTGTAAAGTGTAAAGTGGTCAAGGATACCCAAGTTAGAATATTGTATGCATTTAGTATGGTAAGCGGTGTTCATAGTTATCCCCTAAAAAAATTCTGATAGATTCCCCCATTTTTTGTATATCCCCTGCATTAATTAGGTACTCTTGCTGTAGTGTAAAGTGTACCTGGTTGACTTGATCCGCAATTTTAAAATAGTCTCCAGTATACCCATAGTTGAGGTTTTAATTATAGTGTGACGTCATCCTTTGTGACCGCAACACAAACATATAGCCTATGCTTCAACACAGGACTATGCTTCAACACAGCCTATGCTTAAGCACTGGCTATACTTTGTGTTGCGATCCAGGGGGACACGGTTAACTACTGCTGACTTTAATATTAAACAATAAATTTCAATATTGAATACCGACTCTTATTATTATTATAGACAAACTAATATTTTTACTTTAGATTGTAGAGTCAAAAAAGTTTGGATGGCAAACCTGAGGATAACGCATTCTTGCATCTCGTCAGCATGATGGACTGAAGCTGTTCTAACACTCAATATCCAAGTATTTGAACCTCCATCATATAAATAAAGAAAGCAAAAAACTGGTTGAAAATAGTGAGCATGTCTTATCCCAATAGTACGAATAAATGCAAGATCTTAATAAATCGTAATATGCCGAAAATAATAGCAAATCTCTATTCTCTACTACCAGCCATGGATCAAAAAGAAGAAGTTATATTATGCTGCAAATATTTTTCACTGCAACGCGTTCACATTGAGCTCTTAGTAATAGGACTCCTCTGTAGAAATGTTGTCCATGCATCATCAATGTCTTTATTGAAATAAATCATAAATAGGGTTGTAATAAACAGCACCAAAATCCGTAAAGAGGAACAAGTTGAACATTGAAAATGGCGTAAAAAGTCCATCTGAATAAGGAAAAGAATTATAATAAGCAAAAAACGAAAGAAATTTCCTTTTTTTACATGCAGGGCAGTCTGTTGATTATGTACTACGATATAAACATGACATCGAATTGTGGATCATTACTAGTCGAAAAAAAGCCAAAATAAATGTGGGGTGGGCTTGCAGCTCGCTCTGCTCTGCTTCGATCTCACTCACTAGCTCAGGCTTATTTCCTGCCTTGTACCCACATTAATGGACAAAGGGCCTTAACCTAGGATTGATTTAGAACCAGTCTTCCCGGCTTATTCATGTTGATGCAATGGTATCAGAAAAAAATAAATCTGAGAAAATGTATGTTGTTGGCATATTTTTTGCATGGTATGAAAACAGATCCCCAAGTACCATCCAAGGTTTAACTATTCAACATCCAACCAACAGAGGCATTATACAAACATAGGAAAACAGTGATAATCAAGCATTATAAGAATAAAACTCTAATTTTTAAAGAACTGCTAGTCTGCGACCAAGATGAATGACATATTTATGATCACCGTGTATCAGAATTGAACATAAAACATCAAGTTTCGGAATAATTTGGAAAAATTTTTCTGTACTAACCCCCTGTGCCAAAAAGAGCTTTTTCCCTGGTTTTTAAAGATTTCACCATAGATTTACAACACCAAGAAATTTAATTACTAATAATCCAAAATAATAAGATACAAAATGACAAAATACTTGATAGATACAATTACGAATTAGTAACGCGACATGCGAGCACACCTTGCCGTGGGCGGTTTGGAGGGTATGCACCCCCGATAGACCAAAATGCCCCGAGAATTCAATTTTTCATTTTTTTTTGTTTTTTGCATGTTTTTGATGCCAATAGATAGTGCTCGATTAGAAACGTCAAAAAATATTGTTTTCTTCGCCATACCACCATTTTAAGGCAATTTTTTGACATTTGAAAAATCTCGCACCTCTCCTCCCAGAATTTTCTTGCTACCCACATATGCATGCAAGTCAATAAAATGATACAGTTTACGCACGTCCCACAAGATATCTAATTAAATCAAAGCTTGCTAAGCTAAATTTAAATATGTTCTGGTTAGGGGAAAAACAATAAAGAAGAAAGATATAAATTTTTATTGTCCAGAAACACAGTTTGTTTGTATTCGGCAAAAACATTCTCCGATATACAAAGACTTTTTAGGACCGTCTTTGTACATACACAAAGATTTTTGGGAAGACAAAAATGGCAAAAAAGGTCTGAAATTCGCAAAAATTTTTAGCGCTTCGCGCGAAATCAGTAATTGTACATTCTATACATCTTAATAATAGCAAAAATTCGTTTCAAAAGGAAACATGTCGCATTTTTTGGAGCTTTGCACCATTTTAAGACGATTCTTACTGATTTTCAGCCTCAGAGACCCAGAAATTAGATTAAATACACCGCCTAAATTCAAACAACTCTGTTCTCATACTAAAATCGCTACTGTACCATATTATAGTACCCTAAAATTTGCTTGTACAAAGTGAACGAAGTCGTTGGTGGACCATCTTCGCACATGTACCAACGGATCTTGTACAGAAAATACAGCCCAGAAGTAATAAACAAAATTTGGTAAAACACATAGCGCGTACCTAACATATATTTGACGTATCATCTAATTCGTGTCTCATACTAACACAAGGTTAAATAATTGGGTTAGTTAAAACATTTCGAACTTTTAAACTTTATTCAAGAATGTTATTACAACTATATACAGCGATTACCTACGCATTATGAAGATAGTTAGTTACACTTATTCTCAACGATGCGTTAGTAGTAAGGCCGGACCTTTGAATGCTACAATGATAAAAGATACTAGTGTTTAAGTATAGGCTCGAATTGTCGAACTCGAGCATTCTATTCAAAGCATGGCACGAAGAGCCGAATTTTGGGCCATACTACTACACATTAAAGTATCGGCGCAAAGCGCCCAACTTACTTCATACTAGTGATGTAAAAGATCATATAGATCTGATCTTTTTTATCCAGATTCATATCCAGATCCAGATAATCTGGAACTGGATCTGGTTATTTTCTGATCTGGTTATCTTAACTTGATCTGGATCTGCCAGAATATCAGAACCCGACCTTTATCTGGATCTGGATCTATTTAGTCAAGTTATATCTGGTTAAACAGATCAGAAAGTTTTTTGCGCAATGGTATTCTTTCTGTTTTACGATTTACTGTAGATAGGTTATCAAAGTAAGTAGCTGTAGCCTTACATGCACGTTGGGGTGGGGGTTATCTGCTGGAGGTTTTGACCCCCCAGATCCGTGCTGACCCCCCAGAATAGCCAAAAAGTGCCGCCAACCATACGTGGGCAGCGAGAAAATTCTGGGGGTTGCAAGATTTTTCGAAGGTCAAAAAATGGCCTTAATACTGGTGGTATGGCAAAAAACACCATTTTTCGACGTTTTTCACTGAGCACTATTTATTGGCATGAAAAAATTGCGAAAAAAGGAAAAAAATTCCGAAAAATTGAAGGGGTATTTGGTTTCTCGCGGGGATGCATACCCTTAATCCCTCCGCGCCCATATGTGCCGCTGACCCCTAATAATTTTCTGGTTTCAGAAAAATTTTTAAAGCTCTGCAGAAAAGTAACTTAAGTGATAAAAATGTGTTGGAGGTTGCTTTTATCACATAAATGATCATCAGAATTGACCTTTGAGAGACTTTTTCGCCTAAAAATGGAAAAATTTTGAATTTTCTCGAAAAATTTTCTGCTGAAAAAGTTGTTCCAGTGGATGCGCGACATCGAGAAACGTCTAAAAACAAAAAACAGCTATTAATTACGCGAATCAGACGATGCGTGACGTCATTGACGCTAGAACATGAATACATTGAAAGGGCCTTTTTGGCCGCAGGATTGTCGTCTTTGGCACGTCGGAACAGATTGAAATATACCAATTTAAAAAATATTACCTTATGAAAATGAACCAACATCTTATTGAAATTTGAATTATTTGTTGATTATAATTGTTGCTGATGTCTGTGAGACAGAAAGGAACTTTCAAACAGTACGATAAGTATTCATGAGTGATTATAATTTTTGCAGCGGTGTTTAAAAAAACGCATTCATGATTCGGATTAATGTCGTTTTTGTAAAAAGCAGACTACACTATCTTTCGAATGACTCATGCTCATTTGTAAAAGACTAAACTTGTGAAATTTTACCTTTTAGACAATTTTTATTGATATTATTTTTATCTAAAAGCTCCAAAATGCAAATTTTCCTCGGCTCTGACCCCAGACTCCTCTGGGGGCTGTTATATCAGTCCTACCGCCCGAGACCCCCAATCCATGTGGGCGCGGATGCTTTAAGCCCTCCTTTTTAGCAATACAAATTGCTGCACAAAAGTATTTTTATCTGGATCTGGATCTGTGTCTGGATCTTTCTAAATTTTGATCTGGCAAAACGGTCTGGATCGGGATCTGGTTATCTGATCTGGATCTAATTCTGCCGAAAAATCTGAACCCGATCTTTATCTGGATCTAGATCTGGGTAAACATCTGGATCTTTTACATCACTACTTCTTACCCTTCAGCGATGCCTAAGGCGCGTGCGTCCATGCCATTATCAATTTCAATTTGTAGCGAAACAAAAGGTGTGCACTGTCAATTGATGCCCTGTTAGTGTGTGCTCAAAATGGTTTGAATGCATCAGTCAAACATGTTACGCGTTTTTGAAATCGTTTCGGTTGTGCTTCATTTCTTGCGCCTGTTATAACGATTTTCCCCGTTGAAAAAATAAGGGCAGAGGGTGGGCCATCCGGAAATCGTATTTTCAAACCAGGGAATAATTCTTGCTCGTACTCAACAAATTTTTTGTGCGCTTGAGCAAGAGTGCGTAAATTTATATTTGCGCCTAAATTTCCTGATCCGACAATATTGTGAATTTTATCTTCAGTTAGTTTTAGCTCGTATCCACTTTTTCTCCAACATTTTGCAGATTTTTTCGTTCGCAATTTTATTTTGTTCAACGCTTTTAGCACCAATGCATACTTATTTTCCCGAACTGAACAATAGACCCGTTGCTCTTGGTTCGTTTATTCGAATTGTTGCCGCATTGAATCTTTTGTGGTCAAATTCCACTCCACTCACAAGTTCTCTTAATTTTATACAAATTTAGAAGCTTTGAAGAGACTCGAGCTGTAGAAACAATATTTCGAATCGTGACCATGATTTAGAATGATGAATTTTTAATAGACACGACTATTTATATCTAAAAATATGCAGGTTTAATCTTTCGAAAATAAAACTTGACAATCACGTTTCCGGAAATAAATGGTATTAATAAATCCTAATCGTCTTTTATGTTTATTTCTATGCTAGAAATATCTTTTACAAGGATGAGTACCTAGTGAGGACAATCATAGATTCTGTCAATGATGTTAGGGTATATTCCTTCCACGTTTATGTATGATGCGCAAAAAAGGGGCTGAAACGTCTCCTACGATCTGGGATTCTAAAATATTTGCAGAGACGAACATTGTTTCAAAACAACCCTCCACCAAGTCCGGCTCCTTATCAGACCATCCTGTATCTGTTAGTAGTGTTTCTTTATATCCTAAAATATGTGCATTCTTTCGGACAGTTTCATTGATTTCACAAAGGGTTCGAGTATCATTACAGAAACCCGTTTTATTGAAGTGTAATAATTGAATTCTACTCTCCTACTTTTTCTATACAATATTTCATAGCCTCTATAAATTCCTGGATAGAGTCGTAGCATCCTTCATGCATTTGAAGTTTATATTCAATACCATCTGCATCTATAATTTTAATTTTCGTTTCGTGTTTTATTATTGTTTGCCAATTATGGGGGTAAATAAATTCCGAGAGACCACACTCCCAAATACCGATTAATTTCAATTTTTGCGGTAAATGTACAATAAACTTTGAAGCCATATTTTGTCTATCACTTATCGTCTTGCTAGGGAAAGTTATGTAAAATTATTCCATTTTTGACAAATTTGGTTTATGATAAAATCTTCATCTATGACTGAGGTGTTTATCTTAAATGGACTATTTACGAAACGTGTTACAAATTAATCAGCGTAACTTTTTCTAAACATTTTAAAATTAGTTTCATGGGCACACCTCTGTACCTCCAAATTAAAAAATAAACACACATTTGGCCACATGTAGACGTTAGTGTCTGCTGCACGCGTTTTTATTACGCTCAATTTTTGTAGCATACTGTAGAATATAATTTTGTGTTTGCTTATCAGGCGCTAAGCCATTGCTGTCAAAATAGTCGCACAAGTCATGCGCGTCAAAATACATGCACATGCAATGCGAAACAGGTTGGGTACTAGGGTCCATATTCATTACCAATGCAGCAGGCTTGCTAAAAATGGAAGGTAATTTATCGGTTGGGAAACACCAAGAAAATTTTGACCGACTACTTGATCGCCTTTTAATACACTATTTAGTTAAAAGGTATTCATGTTTAAGCATTATAATCATACATAACATTTCGGTCCTTATCTAGCATTACTAAATTATCAAACTCAGCATAAACAATCACTTCAATGCCCGTATCGGGAATTTATTCGGCAAATGATATTTCAATGCTAGTTGTGCCTTCTTATATTAAATCAAAGTGCCCACCATCATCTTTGTCAGGTGTTAGATTAAATGCAAACAGACACTGACCGTTTTTGAACCCTTCTCTTGTCACCCCATTCCCTTTATTGTCCCGACTAATATCAAAAGTGTTTCGAATAATTGATCAAAAGCTCTGAGGTACTTGTTATTTTTGAAGTCCAGCCTGAATGGGTGGGAGAGGAAGGTAACGCCCCCTCAAATTACTTTTGCATCGTTTATGTTTTATGATTTAAAATTGAAAGAAGATTTTTTCCCCTATATGCATCAGTATCCACACATCCAAAAATAATGCGTCTTGGAAGCTGCCCTGAAAATAAAGTGTTAAGGAGAGTGGATTGACAAGTGCTAGGTATATATATATATTCATCATCATAACTCTGTGCACGGGGTATCAGATAGGAAGCGGTAGCTTCCTATATATATGTTTGACTTTAGGTGTGCTCCTATGTTTTCAATTGCCACTTTTTTCGATTATTTCTTTAATAAAATCTTTGGATTTGATCGTAATTTGATGATTTTTTCAGGACCGATAGTACTAACCAGACCATACTGCCATTTTCAAAGATGTTTGCTTAGCATCAAAAATTACATTTTTATTCAAGTGCGAATTTCAAAGTTTGCAAAAAAGCTGCCACGCTGTTGTAAGTGAACTAATGGATAAAAAATGTACAAATTCTTTTTATGAACCCTCAGAAGAAAAAAACTCAACACGTGTGCTTGGAAATTTTTTTAAAACTTAAATTGAAGGAATCAAATCGAATTTAAAATTGCGGAAAAAATGAATTTTTCCAGTTTTTTATCTCTAGTCATGTGATACCTCTTTCAGTTCGACATGAAAAGTTACATCTAATCGTAGAATATTAGATTTTTTAATCAAATGTGACGCAAATGATTTGCATTTTTGTCTGGTGAAAAATTTTAAATTTTAGGATTTTGCCATTTATTTCAAGATTTTCAGCGATGACCAGACTTTTTCATGTTGTTTTTATGTTATTATAGTTAGTAGAAATTGTTCTAATGTTGAACTTAAAATTTTTAATTTGTTGGTGATAAATTATTTGAATATGCAAATCGCGAAAGGAATTACATTTCTCATTACCTGTAGACAGGTTCACCTTGTTGTATTATGCATCAATCGATAGAGCGTTTCAAATTACATATTGTCTCAAAATTTTAAGTCACAATTTTGAGTTTTGGATGTTTAGTCGTATAATTTAAATCCAAATTATTAGAAGAATTTCGAGATCTTTTGCAAGTTGAAAATCGATATCTTGCTTCGTTAGAATCGGACAGAGCTCGTTATTGGGTCAGTGCATTATAGCGAAGGTATTCACAAGAGCGAAGGTATGCATAAGAGCGAAGGTAGTCATAAGAGCGAAGGTATTCACAAGCGCGAAGGTATTCAAGGTAGTCAGAAGAGTGACCACACCTCAGTGTGGGGTTTGGGGGTATGCACCCCCCACGAGAAACCAAAATACCCCCTCCAGAAAAAAAATACCCCCAGAATTCAATTTTTAAAAATTTTTTCTGTTTTTTTGGCAATTTTTTGATGCCAATGGATAGTGCTCGATGAGAAACCTCCGCTCGTGTGAATACCTTCGCTCTTCTGATAAAAATAATAAAATCTTAAATAATCTTTGAAAATCTTCCCGTTCTCCAAATTTTTTTTGATACATGGACAAAGCTCGTTGGGAAACGTCGAAAAATTAAGCACGCTGTAGGTATATTAATTTCTCTTCTATGTATAATCACGTGTTTTAACTAGTTGGAAAAATGCTCGAAGAGCACTGGAAAGTTATATGTTTTTGTTCTTTTAAAGAGTCAAAAGTGGAGCACAAGCTGCTCAAAACTACGTTGATACCCACAATGAAAATCAAAATGGACTGAAGCATCTTGATATTCACCCATAAGCAAACATATCTCCGCCTTTTTTCTTTGATTTACATAAGGAACACAAATTGAACCGTTGTCCCTTAAAACTTGTAGCAGTTTCGAACTTATTTTAATGTTGTACAGTTAGTACCTTAGGTGGGCGGCTCCAAATTTCCGGGAGGTGCAAAATTTTCTCATAGTCAAATATTGGCCTTAAAAATGGTGCTATGGCGGAAAAAAACACCATTTTTGAACGTTTCTCGTCGAGCTCTATTGATTGGCATAAAAAAACTCGAAAAAAGCAACAACAAAAATTTAAAAAATGAAATTCTGGGGGTGTAGCTGGGTTTTTGCCATTTTTCGTTGGGTATTTTGCCTTCTGGGGAGTGCATACCCCCACGCCCAGGTATGGTTAGTACGTATTTAAAGCGACGGTCATATAAGATACCTACATAAGTAGATAGGTGTGTGTATGTAGGTAGTCTGATAGTTTGTTTCCTTATTAAGACTTTTCAAAACAGTTTCTGAACTCTAAGTTTTCATTACAGTTTCTGATCTATCGACTTACTGTTCTTGTCATGCTATAGTCTATTTCACGAAACTTTGTGCATGGAAATCAATTTTCAAGATCTAGCGAGGAGCTACAAAAGTGGTTTCTAGGCAGCTTACTGTAATAAAATTTTGTAAAATAAAACTTTGTTTGCTTATCGATTGCTGTGCGCAATATCATGGTTGCTGCATCAGTTTAAACCACTTTTGTAATCGATTTAAATTCACTTTAAAATTTAAATCCATGCAAAAGGTTCCGTGAAACAGACTGTAGTCACAATTAAATGGTTTCTAAGGAAAGAATTATTCATTATTGACTTATATTCTGACAAAGAAACGTGTTTTTAAAACTAAGCTTTTTGATTGTGTCTTTATTAATTTTGGCTAAACTTTACTTTATGGTGTGAACGGAAAACTTGCAGATGTATGTGGAAAGGAACGACATTGGTTGAAATGAGGAGGACATGCAAAAAGAAAGTGCGGAAAAAAATTTCATGGAAAACGGACCAATATTGGTGAAGATAGAGTTACGGTACTTTACTTTGTCATAAATGCACTCAGATGGCAGGCAATGTAAGCGAGAATATAAATGTGGATCTGAGGTGTTTCAAAAAGTAGGGCATCAGGAAAAATTTGTGGCGATGTGAGCAAAAACGATTAGAACAAGTTACTCCGGATGTAGCTACATTAAAGTGGGGTATTTGACAGTTTACCAAAAATGTTCCGAATTTGGGCTAAAAACATATTTATCTGACATTTTCAAGGTCGCTGATTACGAAAAAATGACTTTTGTCGCGCGGAAAAAAAATTTTTGTTTTAAAATTTTTAAATTTGAAAAAAACAATTTTTCGCATGTTTTTTTCTGTCATTTTACTTGATAAGAAATGTAAAAATTCAAGTTTCTGCTTAAATGACGTTTAGGCTTAGGCTTAGTGTATCTGAGAAGGTGATTTCGGCTGCTTAGGTCGATGTATAGATGCTTAGGTCGATGTGTAGATGCTCAGGTCGATGTATAGATGCTTAGGTCGACCTAAATTGGGTACATGTTATTCTGCATTCCACTGTTTGAATCTTCAAATCGATGGAACTTTGAGATGATCCACAAATGCTGTTTGGATCGTATTTAAGTAGAAATCTTTAACTGGATGTAAACAATGCTAAAAATAGTAAAATTTAAAAAAATTTCTTGAAAATTTGTGCAAAAAATTACAAAAAATGTTTCTTCAATCTTGGTTTCCGCGCAGTATAACTTAATTTTTTGTAATCTGCGACCTTGAAAATGGTAGAAAAATATGTTTGCAGTAAAAATTGAAATCTTTTGATAAACTGCGAAAATTCCTAAAAGTGGCTCAAAATGGTGAATGTCGAAGTATGATGTTTGAAGTACCGTAACTCTGTGAGTTTTGTATGGATTTGGTTTATTTCTTTTTTCCGCGTCTTTTAGTGACACAAAGTATCGTTTTTGCGCAATCGTATGGCAATTCTGCCGGAATGGCGCAAGATCGGTTCACACCATATTCTTCAAAAACTCCTTAATTTTGATTGAAATTTTTATCTTTATAATTGTAAACACTAAATTAGGATTTAAAAAAATTTCGAGTGACTTGAAAACAAATCCGAATTTTCATTTATCTAAGCCACAATTTCTCATTTTCTTCATTACAGAAAGCCTTTAGTCTATTTCAACTACCTCGTGCATGGACAGTAGTTCCTTAGACGATATAAATCGACTACAAAACCTGAAGCAACAATGGCGATACTGTGCAAAGAAATGAGGAAATATATGAACTTTTACTGTGAGTAGTAATGGCTGGCAGCCTGGGTAGCAACGTTGTAGGATAGCCTATGTTATAACATAGGCGATGACGTGAAAAATCTGCACCCTGAGGTAAGCTGAGGGTGCAACGTTGAAGTATGAGGCGCAGGCACTAGGCACGTATGCGCGTGTGTTGAATAAAGCGAGTGTATGGCGCGAGTGATGTGGGCGTTGACTAATGATTGAATAAAAGGGTTCAAGTCCGCCAGCGCACAATTTCCTTTTTGTCTATAAATATGAGAAGTTTTGCTCAAAATTCATTCCTAAAAGATGGCGTCACCAGGAGAGCTCACGTTTCATCATTTTATTCTGAAACTTACTGAAAAGGCCAGCAAGCTGCTTTATAATGAATCGAGATGTACAGAGCATGGGTTCCTTTTTCTGGCGACTGATAGATGACGAATATAAAAAGGAAAGGAGATCCGAAGACAAACGAGAAGCATTCTGGCACTTTGCACAGGATGTTAAACACTGTGTACTCGAAAAAGATTTGGACGAATTATTCGGTTTATGGCAGCATTTCAATTCAAATGGTCGAAACCTGTTTGAAAATTTTTATGATAATTGTATTTGTCATCATGTAAATTGTTTGTTGTAATAAAAAACCAGTGCTATTAAGTTATAAATAACAATTTTGTATAACTTTTAAAGATAAAAAATGAATAAAATATTAAAAAGAAGCTTTAGTATAACTTTTAAAGATAAAAAATGAATAAAATATTAAAAAAGCTTTATTATGATAGTAAGACTGGGTATACTGGTGCAAACCAGCTGTATCTCAGAGCCAAAAAGAAATTTCCTAAATCAAAAATAAAAGAATGGTTAGAAAAACAACCAACATATTCTTTACACAAGCCAACCAAAAACGCTATTCGCGGAATAGAGTGCTTGTAAGTAGTATTGACGAGCAATGGCAAGCAGATCTTGCCGACTTGCAATCGCTCAGCAAGTTCAACGACGGGTTTAAGTATTTGTTGAACTGTATAGACCTGTTTTCAAAGTTTGCTTGGTCGGTACCATTGAAAACGAAAAGTTCAAAAGATGTTCTTGAAGCTTTCAAGCAAATTTTTCTCAGTCGAAACCCATACAAATTGCAAACGGATGCAGGAAAAGAATTTATCAATAAAGAAGTACAGAAATTTCTGAAATCGGAATTTATCGATTTTTTTGTAACAAAAAGCGAATTAAAAGCATCTGTGGTTGAGCGATTCAACCGTACGTTGAAGGAAAAAATGTGGAGATATTTCACAAAAAATAACACGTACCGGTACATAGATATTCTGCCCGATTTGCTTTACAACTATAATCATTTGTTTCATAGAACCATATGTACATTTCCGGCGAATGTGACTCGAGAGAATGAGCGAGAAATTTTAAACAAAGCATTTAGAATCGCTAAAAAGAACCCTATATTTAAATTTAACATAGGCGATAAAGTACGCATAAGTAAAGTGAAGCGAACATTCGAAAAGGGGTATTGGCCCAACTGGACGGAGGAATTTTTCATTATTGCGGAAAGGCTCGCACGAACACACCCCGTTTATGTGCTGGAAGATCAGAAGGGCGAAAAGCTTGAGGGCATTTTTTACGAACCAGAATTGCAAAAAATTGACGCGTCATCAGACGATTTATACGTTGTTGAACAAATTTTGAAAACTCGAAAGCGGGGTAATAAAACAGATTACTTGGTCAGATGGAGGGGTTATCCCTCAAAATTTGACTCCTGGGTTTCTAATCTAGTCAAGCTGTGAAGGCAGCTGAGTGATCAGATCATAATGGTCATTTTTTACAAATAATCTGATGACTTTTCTAGCTGGAAGTCCTTCAAACAGTAACGTATTACCTGAATATACTTTTATTTGATATTCAGGCTCTAAAACCTGTTGAAGTTTCCTCACAGATTCCAGCCCATTAATAGTGTTTAAGCCAGCCTTATGCATTAATTGCTCTGCTAAGCGTTTCTGTTTTGTGTACCGCTTTTTATCGCCCTTCTCTTATAGCTTCCCAGTCTACACTGTTGTCAGTTTTTGCTATGCCTGTTACAATAGCACGAGCTAATGACAATTTATCATTTGATGTTATCTTAATAAATTTTCCGCCATTTTTGCAGAACTGTTCTACACTCGTAGTGCTGCCTGTCCCTGTTTGTCTACCTGCAATTACAACAGAAATGGACATGTCTTCATCAAAACAAAATTCCTTATTTGACTGAACGACCCTCTCAATTACACTTAAAATTTTATCTCCATTAACATGCTGGCGTTCTGTAAAAGGAATTATTACAGGTGTGCTTAAACTAGGATGTCTAATATCAAATCCAACCATGCTATCATGTGGATATTTGTATAACATTTTCTGTGTTGCATCCTCAAAGATCGCATTGAGAACACTGAAATTTTCAACTACTTTTTGGAATTTCAATAGAAACACACTAGATTCACAGTTAAACCTTCGAACATGCCTACTTGACAGTTCGCCTATAGTGTAGTAATCATCAATATCCATTTTTAAAGCATCTAGTTAATCGCCATATTTATAGACAATATTTTTGTCACATTGTGGAAATTTTTGTCAAGTTGTGAAAATTTTTTGTCACGTGGAAATTTTTTGTCACGTTGTAGAAATTTTTTGTCACATTGTGAAAATTTTTTGTCACGTTGTGGAAATTTTTTGTCAAGTTGTGGAAATTTTTTTGTCACGTTGTGGAAATTTTTTGTCAAGTTGTGAAAATTTTTTGTCAAGTTGTGAAAATTTTTTTGTCACGTTGTGGAAATTTTTTGTCAAGTTGTGAAAATTTTTTGTCAAGTTGTGAAATATTTTTGTCAAATTGTGAAAATTTTTTGTCAAGTTGTGAAAATTTTTTGTCAAGTTGTGAAATATTTTTACGTGCTTAAGCATAGTACTTCTGTCAAGTTGTAGAAATTTTTTGTCAAGTTGTGGAAATTTTTTGTCAAGTTGTGGAAATTTTTTGTCAAGTTGTGGACATTTTTTTGTCAAGTTGTGAAAATTTTTTGTCAAGTTGTGAAAATTTTTTGTCAAGTTGTGAAAATTTTTTGTCAAGTTGTGAGATATTTTTGTCAAGTTGTGGAAATTTTTTGTCAAGTTGTGGAAATTTTTTGTCAAGTTGTGGAAATTTTTTGTAAAGTTGTGATGAGTCATCTTATAAGTAATAAATATAAGACTCTTGCAAGTATCATTATTTGAGAAATGCCATCTACCATTGAGACGATTATTTCTATTCCAGAGCACTTCTCCATTGACAATATTAAAATCAAAGTTACTAGCCGCTTTTTGTATATTGAAGCGAGTCGAACAGAATGAGCCAAGGGTTTGATATTCACAAAATACCTCTTCAAAACCCGTAAGAAGCTACAGCAAAATACGGACGTTGTAAATCTCAAAGCGTATTTCAGCAAGAAAATGGTCCGAATCAGCACTTCTTCAAAAAGAGACTGTGAAATCGAACTAGTTATTGATAAACGGTTAGCTCAAAGCAAACCAAAACCGCTTCCTACTGTCAAACGAATTCAAGAGGCAGCAAGAAACGTTGAGAACTTTATCAAGAAACTTCAAATGATGGAAATGAGAATTCCCTAGTGCTATACTATAATCGACATTTATCAAGCATAGTTGAGATTAATTTGTATGCTATATGCAGCTCATACTCGTGTTTTGCTCCTGTAAGAATAAGTTTTCCGCTTGTAAATAATAAACATGTTACATTCCTTACTTTATATATTAGCCCATGAAACAATTCTACCTCGTACAAGCACTTTCTTTCTACAAGCTCATAAAATTTGCAAAGATTAATTTGATAACCTAAATTAGCAGATCCTACAAACAGTTGAGGTTGTACCCTTAAAGCATCGGTTTTTAAATTTAGAGCTTCAATACCTGTCCTTATTGCAGCTTCACCATTTTTTATTGTTTTAGCTCCTACACACACAATTTTACCAGACTTAAAAATTAGTAGTGTTGCCTGAGGTAGTCGTAGTACAATGCCTGGAAATTTCTTGGGGCTGTACTGTGTAATATTTGATAATCTTGAGTGGGTTTCCTCCAAATCGATAGAGCTCGGCAGAGCTGTTGTTAGAACAATATTCTGTATTGTAAGCATTTTCTATAAATAGTTTACAACAACGTATCTGTGCATATTTATAATCGTAAAAATGATTTTTCAACACCCTTTTACATGTATTCTTTCTGGACCTACAAAGTCTGGCAAAACGACATTTGTCAGACGTTTGATTGAAAATAGAGAACGTTTGATTGATACAAAAATGAATAAGATATGGTGGTGCTTTGCGGAAAATCAGCACCTTTACAGCAAAATCAAGAATGTTTCATTCATAGAAGGGCTTCCTGATTTTAGTCATTTAAAAGAGTTTAGCCCTACCCCGCAACTTCTGATACTCGATGATCTGATGCAGGAGAGCAAGGGTAATTCGCAAATCATACAAATGTTTACTAGAAGCTGTCATCACTGGAATATAAGCATTATTCACATAGTCCAAAACTTGTTCTTTGAGGGGCTTAGAACTTCACGTATAAATTCTGATTACATAGTTTTATTTAAAAATCCTGCAGATCAGCTGCAAGCTCAAGTTTTGTCCCGTCAGCTTTATCCTACTAATCCTAAATACTTTCTAGAAGCATATTCTGATGCTACTTCTAAACCCCACGGTTATATTTTGATTGATCTCACGCAAAATGCAAAGGATACACTTCGATTGAAAACTGATATATTTAATAGAAACCCCACTGTTTATATACAAAAAGCTATAAATACCCATACTCACAATGAGTGATACCAACAAAAATGGCTCCTGAACGATTAAAACGAAATATCGCTTGTTTACATCTTTTGTGTAATGCAAGAAAAAACCAGAGAGATGCGCTTATAAATACTGCAAGCAGAGACCAAATTCTTTGTCTTTGTGACTGTGCACAGAATTTTTTAAATGGCAATATTCCTATTTCTGAAAAAGATATTATAAAACTGCGAAGATATAAAAATCAAATTAGGTTTTTGACAGACAATAAGCAGGCAAGAATAAGAGACAAGAAGGATATTCTCATACAAAACGGTGGTTTCTTACCTCTTTTACTCACTCCTATACTGTCTATTGTAGGTAGTCTAATAGCAGACGCAATTACAGGCAAGAAATAATGAAATACACAGAAAAAATGATTTTATTACCAGCTGATATAGCTGAATCCTCTAAACCTGTTGATGCTTTATTGAATTCATTAGATATTGAAATGCAGAAAATATTAAATAATAACAGTATTTCCCCTGAAATAAAGCTTGCAAAGTATAATCAGGTGCTTGCTAGGCATCAGAGATTGCAGGAAAAGAAGCACCAACCTTACAAAATTGACATTATTGAAGAAAGCTCATCTGATGATGAAATACTAGCAGGAATACCACAAGCACAACATCAAGCAGCTAAAACACTTTTACACTATATTCAAACTAGCCCGTATATTAAAATAGAACAAAATGGCGAGCTGATTATTAATGGTCGGAAAATTTATGGCTCAAATATTGTAGATTTAGTTCATGATTTGGCTCGAGGGCGAAAAACTATTGGTAAACTTCCTGGTACAAAAGAGCTAATGAAAGCACTTAATCAAACAAATATTCCAATTGAAAGTATTGGCAATAAAGCTGGAAAAGAAATCTTTGTAGATGCACGGAGCAATGCTAATTTTGATTGGGATGAAAGTCTATAAATACTATGTTAAAAACCTTTTTTATTAATAATCAATAAAAATGCATGTACAATTTACTCCTGACGATTTAAGTATTTGGCTAGAGTACTATGGGGGGCAGGCGGCTCAAACGGGTTATGGGTTGGAGGGATTTAGAGGGATTCCCTACCAGCGAGGCGTTGGCCTGGGAAGTTTTTTCAAGTCTCTTTTTAGAATGGCAGTCCCTGTTTTAAGATCTATAGGTAAAAGCGTTGGTAAACATGCCCTAGTGGCAGGATCAAATATTGCTTCAGATGTTGCCCAAGGAAAACCGCTTTTCAAGGCAACTAAGGAGCATTCAAAACACGAAGCAGCACAGCTTTTTGAAAAAGCCTCTAGAGCCCTTCAACAGCAGGGGAGGGTCTTGGGACCCGACCAAAGTCTATAAATACTCCGACAAATGACGTTTTTTCTAAATTCATCAATCACGATGGCACTAATAGATACAAAATCACTACCAAGCACAAAAAGTGAACTAGATTTGTTCACAGTCCCCCCAACACAGGTAGCTATAAAAAAGGGGTTTTGGGATGAAATTCAACCCATGCATCCAATAACTAATGATGGACCCTACGAGTTTAGAATACCGCCTGATCCACATTACTTACAATTAAGCAAAAATTACATTTATATGATGTTGAAAATTAAAAGACCGGCAATTGCAGCAGGAGCTGTTGTACCAGATTATGCACCAATCAATCTTATTGGAAAGACATTCTTTAAGCAAGTAAAATGCTTTCTTGGCGGGCAGCTTGTTTTTGATAGTTCAGACAAATACGCATATAGATCATATTTTGAAACAGAGCTAAATTACGGATATGATGCAAAAAATTCACATCTCCAATCGGCTCTTTATTTCCATGAAGGGGGTCCCAATGTTGACACTAAAGATCATGAAGCCTTCAAGAAGCGCGCAGCAATGTTTAAGGATGAAAATATTGTAGAGGTATCAGCACCATTACATATTGACATGTTTTTACAAGACAGATATCTGCTCAATTTCACAGACTTCCGCCTAGAACTACACAGAAACAGTAATGCATTTATTTTGCAGTGTTTTGAAGATATTAACATTGACCTACAGATTGTTCAGATGAAGTTCTTTATTAGGAAAGTAGAAGTCTTAGACAGCATCAATTTAGCTCTAGAACAAACAATGTTGCAATATACAGCAAAATACCCAATTAGACGAGTAGCGATGACCAACTTACATGTTGGGAATCCTGCAAGAGAAACACCTAATTTTACATTATTTACTGGGCAATTACCTAGACGCATGGTTTTTGCATGTGTTGATGGAAGCGCATACAGAGGCAGCCTTTCAAAATCACCATTCAATTTCAAACCATTCAGCATTCATGAGGTGAGAGTAACATGCGGAGGTCATACTTTTCCTGCACATCCACTGGATATTTCATTCAAGCAGGATAGATACCTACAGGCTTTTAATCAGATGTTTGAGGCACTAGATATTGGGCGCGAAGGAAACTTTATCAGCAGAGAAGAGTTTAAAACCAGTCATTGTTTCTTTGTTTTTGACTTAACGCCTGATGAGGATGATGGCGGGCACTGGGACTTAATAAGAGAAGGAACCACTAGTGTACACATAAAGTTTAGTGAAAAATTACCTGATTCAGGAGTTGAAATCATTATATACGCAGAATTCGATAATTTAATAATGATTGATAAAAATAGGAACACATTTCATGATTACAACGCCTAAACATGAACACCATTGAAATATTTAAAATTCTTAAAGTCAATATAAAAAATGATACATTTTTGGGAGTTTTCCCACTAGATCTTTTACCGCCAATAAAAAATTACCCTGCAGCTATTGTAGTAAATTTAGACTTTAGCCATGAACCTGGCTCACACTGGGTTGCATTGTATTTCGACAATATGAGACATTGCGAATATTTTGACAGTTATGGGCGAAAGCCCTCTAAGCATGTCAGATACTATATTAGTGAAAATGCATATGCTTATACATACAATAATATGCAGGTACAGGGATTTTTCTCAACAACGTGTGGGCATATGTGTATTTACTTTCTATTTTGGCGCTGTCAAGGCGTTTCTTTCAAAAATATTATATTATCTATGCAGAATGAAAAAATTTATAAATACTTTGATCAATTTAAGTTATAAACATGGATTCTAAACAATTCTACCTCATACTGCCGAGTAATTCCGACTTGTCCAACACTGCCTCCAGCTTTATAACTAGGCTGCCCAGGCAAATTACGCTAAATGGTGAATGGGAAGTTGGACTGGCTGAAATCATTTATGCCAATACGTGGCACAATGTGAATAGCAGACAAAATATGCTACAATTTTTTGATATTAAAAATAAGCTGAGAGTTAAGATGCTCATTCCCCCAGCCAGGTATCAGTACATTTCCGATCTTGTAGATACAATAAACAATGCTATAAAAACAGCAGGTTTGAAAGAAAATTATGACTATACTCCACACATTAGCTTTAAATATGATGAGAATAGGAAATTTTGTAATCTTACGCTAAATACAGAGCATGTTCAGAACATAAAGCTATCAAAACATTTGACTTATATGCTAGGTTTTTTAGAAAGACAGCTTATTACTTTCAATCGCATACATAAGAATAACAATGTATCTATAACTGCCCAACATTCTCCCGATATGCTAGGTGGAATGCATAATTTTTTCATATATTGTGACATAGTCGCACCTCAAATTGTAGGTAACGTGTTTACACCTTTATTGCAGGTTGTTAACATTGAAGGAAATTATACAGATATTGTAAATCACTCATATATTAGCCCTCATTATATCCCGGTTCTAAAAAAAGAGTTCAATACCATCGAAATTAATGTTAAAAGCGATCAAGATGAACTTGTTCCATTTGAGTTTGGAAAAACTATTATAAAACTACATTTCAGGCGCCTATAAATACTACTAAAACACATATATTCTCATAATTAAAAAATGATTCTACTAGTTTATTGTTTATTACACACAATAAGTGCAGAGGACTGTATATACCAAAACCAGTCCAAAGCATTCTGTGAAGGACTAAAAACGTTTGAAAATGTCTCAAGAAACGTGCGATCAGTTTTTCTCAAAGATAGTTGCGATTTTCGAGTATCTAATTGGAAAAATTTAACGCAAGAGTTTCCAAATTTAGAATTGATAAAGTTTAACCCTTTTTGTAAAAACTGTTTGAAAATTGACGAAAATTTTAATGGCATGAAAGTAGAAGGGAGGTGCTTAGAAAATGAAGTAAAATGCAGGCACAAAGAAGATTTGAGTAATTTATCTAATGAGATTTTAAGCTGTTTGGCTCTATTAGTAACGCTAACAATTTTATATGCTGTCCGGTTTATCAAAAAGGAAATTGTGCGCTGAAGGACTTGAACCCCTTTTATTCAATCATTAGTCAACGCCCACATCACTCGCGCCATACACTCGCTTTATTCAACACACGCGCATACGTGCCTAGTGCCTGCGCCTATACTTCAACGTTGCACCCTGGGATGACGTCAGGGTGCAGATTTTTACGTCATCGCCTATGTTATAACACAGCCTATCCTACAGCGTTGCTACCCAGGCTGCCAGCCATTACTACTCATACTTAATGTGGATTTAGTGATTGCAAAAATGTATAAACTATATGTCGGATATATTCGTTTATACGCGTGTAATTACAGTTACATTGCTGAAGAATAAGCCATTTCAGGCTTGGTCACCGAAATTAAATTCGCTTAACAGTCAGACATTGTGTGAAAAATGATTGTGAATGAATCTATAGTCTATTTCACATAACTTCGTGCATAAATTTTAAAAATTTTTCCGACAATTAGCTGACAGATTGCGGTTATAACATTAATTTGATATATAACTATCGTAACCTTCGACTTACTATCGATGAAAATTCATTAAATTTATGCACGATGTTATGTGAAACAGGCTATAAATGCAAAGGTAAAGAAAAAATAATGAGATGGATGGAAAAATCGTGCTACATCAATAAAAGGGCGTCTAGATATTATCAGAGCGGCACAAATAAGTAAGCCGTGTCTTTGGCTGACATGAGAATAGAAATTTGACATCTGTGGTGTTATATAGAAAAAAATGTCATTCTAATAAAAATTTGAAAAATTTGCCGCAATATCAACAACCTTTCTACGTGTGCTGTTGTAAAGACTACTTTGGCCCGAATTTTAATATTTTTTTGAATTTCACATTGCAGAGCAGGTGAGTACCTCTTTTTGGCAACTTTCTCAGTCAGAAATTATTAGGGCGTCGTTTAGAATGAGAGTGGGTAGCACATTTTCTAATAGGTGTGAAAAATCGCAAGGTAAGAAGCAAACAAGTTTTCTACGTTTGAAGTAGATTCGGATAGTATGTAAACAAATTGTGTGAACTGCTGGCAGTTTGCCAAAAATTTCATTGTGGCTTAAAGAATAGAATTTTTTCTTTGTGTTATACACCAGGTCTCAAATCTCTTCGATTGTATTAGCCTGTAGCTGTGTCCTGTAACACCGAGTGTAGCCTCTGTTCTGGACTATTTTATAAAATATCTCGTAAACCCTACTGAACTAAAACTAGTCAATTTTAACATACTGAGCTGATGATTTCATCCATTAAATAAATTGCGAGGTCTTTATTTGAAAAATTTTTTATAATGAAATAAATTTAATGAAATAAACTAAAAAATCCACATAATGCTCTTTTATGTTTTTGAAAATGATTTTTAATTCACTCTTGTAATAATCCTTTGCGTCACATATTCAACTTTTTTGTAGTAATCCCTCATGAGCTTGAGACGTTTCTGGAGGTCTAGACCCTGCAAGATCAAACAGACCTCAAGGAATCTTGTGTAATGCCGCTCTAATTAAATAATTTATATTTCAGAACTTACTCTCAATTTTATGATCTCTTAATTGTTTTTCAATACTGTTAGCATGCGTTTTTTCCTAATCTCATCATTTTTTTCAAACCCAATTAACGACATAAAAACTCGACGCTATTTGACCACCCAGATCCCTTCTCTATTCCCATAAACACCGATAAAAATATTTAAAATCGTATTTTTGGTTCGAAACGTCAATCACTTTTTCCATGCTTGTTCTCCGAAAAAACTCGACCTCAATAGAAAGTTAAGTAAACCTAAATATCGCGAAAATTCTGGTCTCTCACATATAAGCGAAACTGCATTTAGATCAAATCGTATTTTTGATAGCTAGTTTCGCCAAATCGCCGCCACGTCCATTTTTGGTCATGAGAACTTTTAGGTTCTACCACACGCTCTGAACCACATCTCTACGCTCAAGCTAATTAAAATGCACGCAACATTTTTTAATGCTTCCTTTTGGCCCAACCTCCAAACCGCAGGCTTAACTTCCACAGTATACTCTGAACCTTATTTCTATGCCCGAGCTGCCTAAAACACATAAAATCCATTTCCGTTCATATTTTCCGCTGGCCCAACCCCGAGAATGATTCAAAATGCTCAACACACGTTTTCAGTGCTTTTCGTTGGTTCAACCTCCAAAACTCACCGCTATAAAAATACACTGCGTAAGCATTTTTCGCTTCTTTTTGATCGTTTAGCATTCGGGATTTAGTGGACAACCTAGTGCGTTGTAGGCACGCAGTCAGCTTACCGTTCCTTTCTTTCAAACGCCACACGCTCTCACTCCCATGTTTTCATTATTTTGAGAATTCATCGATTTGATTTTGGCTGAGATCCTCGCACTCCCCCTTTTTATTCGTAATTTTCTTATAGATAAAGTTGATGTTAGCGTTATTAAATGTAGGCATCATTTACAGTGTGAATCGCATTTAATTGAAAGTAGGCAAGATAGCCCAGATTTTGAGTAGAGCCTATCCATTGGGAACGCAGAAACCACCCTCCTAAGCCGCCCTTTACACTTGCATGCAAAACCCCAATTTTAAATTTTCCGAAACTTTTTTGTGTTTAGCGATTTTTTGATGCCAATAAATAGAGTTCAATACGAAACGTCTACAAATTATGTTTATTGTTGTCCCGGTATTAATTTTTCAATAACTCTTACCATTAAAATCTCTCTAACTTCCTTAGATCCCTCCGATATTTTAAAACTGTGCATACTTAATGCAGTTCTACTCCGTTATTCTGATTTAGGAATATTTATAACTTAGTTCTTTGACTATCCTTTTATGTACGTACTCGTTCTTGCATTTATGCGTTTTGCTTGTTTTTTGTGATATTTTGACGTATTTTCTAGGTCCGAGTGGTCAAAGGACGATGCATTAAATTGTTGGGAGGCAGGGACGCTTGTCAGTCCGAACTTTACATGTCCCCGACGGCCCCAGAGTGCGCCGACGAGTGAAGAATCAAGAATCGAACAGTTCATTTCGATTATTGTCCCAAAAATCTCAGTTACCGATGCTCTATCCCTGTTACATCGGATTAACTCACTGCGTTTTAATTATTTGATTGATTGATCGATTTATTGGATATTTTTAGTAAAAATATTTGCGAAATTTAAATTTTAAGCGTAAAATATTGTTATTATGCTGCATCCTACTAAAAACCACAGATTTTAACAAGGTTTATCTTGACTTTGTCTCTAAATAATCCGATATTTTGTTCAATTTGCGTAAAAGCTTCAATTTACTGAGCGATTTCCAGTCAAAATCCTTTGTCATTATTTGACTTCGATTTTTGACTTTAGCTTTATATCAATTCAGAATTAAAGTAACTACAAAGTCTGGGGTCTACATTAATCTGCGGGGGTTTTCTGACTTCTTGGGTATGAAGCTTCCAAATCCCCCTTCACGCCCTTGTGTGGTATTAGCGTGTCTCACGAACATCAAAATTATCAGTCAGGTACAAAAGTTTTAAGTGCGCTCGGATACGCATATTTAGTTGTGCTAACTAAGCACATTTTTCCAGAGTCTGCCAAACTTGCATGAAATTATGCCGCCATTCGTTTGAATATATGCTTAACATAAAATTTTTAATCTTCTTATCAATTATGCTAATTAAGCAAAAAATATAAATTTTTAGTCTACTACGGAAGGTTTAAGCGTAGAATGAAGAAGTAGAAATCTCTTGAAGTCACTTATGGCGAGTTTGAATGGATAAGAGAATTAATTTTAATAAGCTGCCGTCCTATGTATGCTTCCAATAGCAAATTGAATTGATTGTTCCAAAAAATTTCCTTTCCGATTAATTGATGATTATGCATTTCCTCTCATAAAATATTTCAAAATTTTGTAATTAAAATCTAGCTAAATACTTCCAAATCGCTCGGCTCAGATTTAGTGCATTTTTAAAGCTATAAGCACAGCCGCAAAGCTACTGAATCAGAATTACTTGAAAGTCATGTTGAATTATTGTCATCATGCCGAGCTAACTGGTTAATTACGTATCTTAATGACTCTGTTTAGAGATATTTGTTTACTAAATTTATATATACTTTTGCTTACTCTATTTTAATATATTTGTTACAGATATACTATATATTAAATATTTTTTAATTCTTTATGTATTTTTTATACTTTAATGCTTTGTTTTTGTGTGGGTTTTAAACACCAGAAACAAAGAGTCTCTTGAAGACTCATAAAATTTTTTTTTAACGTTTTCTTTTTTCAGCAAGTTCGAACGCAAAGAATATATCTTGACAAAAAATTAAAATATAAGGTATTTTTGCCCATTTCAAATTCTTCTGTCATTTTTTTAATGTTTTCAATCTTTTGGATCATTTCATTTACCATAATTTAGGGCCAACCCAGAAAACCTACTACTAGCTTATAAGGAGTTGGAGTTTTACACATTTCCGATGGATTTCAGAGAGTCAAATGAATTTCGAGAAAAAATTGGGATTTCAGGGACTTCAGAGAGTTAGGGCTCTTTGCTATATACTATGCACGACGTAGTAAGCTTGTGTCGTGTGAATATACAGGGTGTCACGAAATGATAGCCCCCCTCCAAAAATTGATTTCAGGGTACGATAGGAAAAATCTGTAAGCACTATCTTATAGAGCATTCAATTTTGCTTTGGGTAGTAAAGAGTGATTTATACATTGCAAAAAGAAATTTCTACAAGTAGCTCTGAATAAGATCTATCTTAGTAAAGTTGTGACGAATCGATCAGAAAAGCTCGTGCACATGGAGTCAGAAATCGGTCCCTATTCTGCAGAAACAGCATCGAAAAATTGGCGTATAGTGTTAAATGAATTAGAATATGATGCGTAATAGTCTGACAATCAGTTATGTTCAATGACTATGCATTTAAGGCAGGTCTACTAAGCTGAAGACGGCTATATGGATTTTTAAATGGACGTAGTCGTGAAATTCGAAATACTGAGATATTTTTTGTTTCTGATCAATAAAAAATTAACCGGTGCACATTGCACTTTGATAGAATAAGCATCCGACGCAGAATTGAATACTCTACAATATGGTATTTGTATATTTTTCCCATGATTCTTGAAAGTCGGTTTCTGGAGGGGCTATCATTTCGTGACACCCTGTACTTGACGCAGCTGACGTAAACGCATCTAAAGCAAGCTAAGCACTGTCCATAATATCCGTGTAATTAAAACAACGTTTCGGCTATAGCAAAGGGTGAGCTTGCACCTTCGCCTACAGCTGACCAAGAGACATCTGAAGCAACTGATGCGGGTTCGCGGCAATGCATTACACTTCTGCGGATACAAATGGTCAACGGGTCATGAAGGAAAACACATTTTTTCACATAAGCTCCTGAAAAAACCATGATAGACAAGTCATAAGCACATATGTACACACGATTTTATTGAGTCCAATTTTGCGAATATTTCCATCAGGGGGTCGAGCAGAATGACCTGTCAATCAATTTTTATAAAAACATAATTGAGATATTACAGTGTGCTATTTCGTTTACAATGTTATTACCTATGTAAAGAAGCGTAAAGATAAAATTTAAGAAACATCGAAAAATCTTTCGATTGATTCCAAAATTGGACATAAAAATCTATCATTTAACCTATCTGCATGACTGATTCATCTACATCGAGTCCTAGTTTGACTATCGGAAATTTTGAAATCCTTGTCTAACTCTTGACATATTACCATTTTAAAGTCGTATTTTGACTGCCTTTTTAGTATACTTGGAGATTTTAATTTTTTCCTTTTGGGGGGACCCTTTTAGAAAATAAGAACAAAATAGCAATACTAAACGCACGAGTCTCTATTAAACTTTCTGGATTTCGTGAAACTATTAAACAACGTAATTCGAATCCCTGAAAATCTGAAATCCCTGAAATCCCTGAAGTCTCTGAAATCCCTAAAGTCCCTGAAATCCCTGAAGTCCCTGAAAACCTTGGAGTCCCTGAAATCCTGAAATCCCTGAAGTCCTTGAAATCCCTGAAATCCCTAAAGTTCCTGAAATCCCTGAAGTCCCTGAAAACCATGAAGTCCCTGAAATCCTTGAAGTCCAAAAAACTTGACATCCCTGAACTCCCTGAAATCTTCGAAATCCGCAAAAAAGTTTGTATCCGCCTCAGCATGTCGTAGGTTTTCTGGGTTGGGCCTAATTTTGAATCATTAGTCTATGAGATAATTTTTTTAATGCCTAATAGCATGCTTTGTTAATCATTTAAATAACTCTTTTAAATGGGTTAAGTCTTTTCTTAGAAATAGGTTTTGAGTTAACTCTAACCCTATTAACTTTTTTGAAATGGGGTGAACCCTAACCCTGACTCAATTGTAATTTACTAACTCTGACAACGCTACCCAGAATTCAATTTTTGAAAATTTACTACCATTTTTAAGGCCATCTTGGACCCCCTCCAGAATTTTGGTGTTGCCTACTTATGGAGGCGGGTAGTAAAAAACTGTTTGGCTGGATTAATAATATATTCTGATAACCATACTGTAAAAAGTCTCAAGAATCTTGAAATAGACTACAAACTTGACATAAAGTTTGCCTTACAGCCTCTTTTACATTGATAAGTGATACTGCACACAAAATCGAATGTTTCCGTTTTATTACAATTTTCCTTAAGTTTAACATCGCTTGACCTACATAACTAATTTTTTGATTTGTCTGTAGCATAACAGGTACTTTCCAGCGCGAAATGGGACGTTTTGGCGACGCCGTTTTAGCGACGCAGTTTTGGCGACGGCAGTTTTGGCGATGGCCCTTTTCGGCGCCGGCCGTTTTGGCACCGGCCGATTTGGCGATGGAAGTGTATTGCAGTCTGTTACATTCCAGACGATAGGTATGTAATCTACTGTATGCAGTGAGTAAGAGGCTAGACGAGGCAAGGCATGAGAATTCCTGGTGGTGAGACAGGGTGACCCTGAATTTGTGGGGGGAGTAACAGCTAAAATCGAAATTATATATAGTCTGTTTCATTTGTTTGAGAGCTTTTCAGTAAATTTCTTTGAAGTCTAAATTATGTCTAACCAGGTGACTTACTGATCAACAGAAAAGTTGAATGCGGAATGTGACGTTTTGGCGCCGCCGTTTTGGCGCCATCACTCTTTGTAATATTATTAATTATTTACATTTCATTTATGACTAAAGTATAATACAGATTCTGGAAGCCCATTCAATTCTCTGCGTGATGGTATAAATTACGTTTAGAATATCTTTGAATTCAGTGAGATAAATAAATGCATCTAAAAATACACTGGATTTTCTACAGTTTTTCAGTTGTACACAAATGGATACTCATTGAATCGAAAAGAACAATATGCTATTTTGTAGCTTGTAGAACCTGCTTTCTGAATATATAATTTATTTTAAAATTGCTTCAAAATTGATTTAATTAGAATAATTTATAAGTTGCTGGCGACCCAGTTGAATGCGAGTGACCGTCATTCTTTCAATTTTTACGCACTAAACGGTACATATAGACTTAATTCAAGCATCTAAACAGTGCTGTGACATACTACAGTAAGTGTGCTAAACAAAAATCTTGCAGCAAGAATCGAACTCTTGTTGCTTCGATGACAATCAGACCTCCTTCCAATGCAGCTACAGTAACTCTATAAATGACCTACAGTAAGCAGGAGAGATATAGGTACTGTAGCCTGGGAAAAGATTTGCTGAAAAAGCTAACGGATAAATGAAACAGACTATAATAAATCAGTGGTCAGAAATTTTGGAAGTAGCGCAAATACACACACTTGGCGCTCGTTATAAGTGCACCCCATTATAGTGGACTTTATGCTTATAATGGACAGTGTGCCCTGGTCCCGGCCAAATTTAGTATACCACATATATGAAAAAAACCCTGTTATATTGGACACTCATTATTGTGTATAGTGGACGACTCATGCGTCCCAGTCATACATTTTGTATGCAAAAATCGCTCGTTATAAATGATGGCCACTCCCGTTGTAGTGGACGGCTGAACGAGATCAGTGAGAAATGTATGTCAGCAACTCAACATTGTCTAAATGAGAAATTTATTGGTTCATTGACGCAGGCTAAAATCACTCGATTTCATGAAAAAAATAGTTTTTTGAACACTTATGTTTTCTTCTTGCCCTAATTATGTAGTATGTTGTCACAAGTAAATGTCATTGTATCACACATGTTTATAGTGAGGTAAAAAAGTAGTTGTTCAAAACCCCGGTTATTATGGACGATCGTTGAAGGTTCCCTGGCGTCCACTATAACGAGCGTCGACTGCATATGCTAAGCATGTGATTCTTTTGCACGAATGCAACCAGATTACTGTAACTGCATGAGTCCGTATCTCGCGGTCCACTTGAAATCCGATTTCCGAAAAATGTTCGAAATATGCCGAATTTACTTTACAATCATATAAATAATAACATGCCCAAAGATAAAGTAAGATGTAGGACACGTCTTTTCGATATATACATAGATCACGTTTATTTCGATGGCGTACTGTAGGGGATAGACTTTACCCAAATATTCGCAGGGACTGGCCCTTTGTGGTACTCTGCGAAATTTCGAAAACAAATCCTGCACTGCTCTTTGAGCTATAATACAACTTGTCGTAACTTTAAAATTTAATAATTTTAATAATTTCAATAATTCTAAAAATCATAATAATCCTGATATTTTACAAGCTTAGCCCAAAGCTCTTTACATAAGCAGACAAGATTTTATTTTTAGATGTTTGCCACAAAGGGCACTACATGTACATACACTGAATTCACTGAATTGTGTAGGCTATTTTTAAAACACTAAAATCTATAAAATAGAATTAGATATCTCTGCGTGTGTGTTTTTGCTGGATAATACAGTAATACTCATATTTTTGTTCAATGGATATTCCGAGCCCCTAATTCCAAATTTTTGATCAAAAGTTGCTCGATCGGGCTCCTCAAACCTGACGACGGATTACTATTGTAAAGTTTTGGCCGCTCTTGCAGCTTTATGTATACTTGCCGTGGACAGATGTTTCTCACCATCATAGACCAATTTTTAATGCGTTGTCGACTGGTGTAAATCACTATAAACCGCAGTGTAAACTGGCGAAAACCCGTAAGAAAAAGAATTTGTAAAAGTGCTAAATACAAACTATAGGGACTGGATTTGATGAAGTCAGAGGGTGAATGGAATATTTTCGGCGAGCAAAAGGTGAAAAGAGTATGAAAATCATGATTTTTTTCGCAAATGATTGAAATCGACAAGTTATTATTAATACAGATTATCTTATCCGGACTTTCAAGAATATGCTTGTTTGGACCCAATCCTCCAGATCTCGAGAATTCTAGTTTTTAATTTTTTGTTTTTTTCACAATTTGTATGCCTACAGATAGAGCTGGATGAAGAACGTTCTCAATTAATATCGTTCGCTGACCACAATTTTATGGTCTTTTCCTGACTTGAAAAATTTTCGGACCACTAGAATTTCAGGCCCTGCCTCTGGATGTTTAATCCGGACCTCCAAAAATCTCGCAGACCCACGCGTAATCGACTAAATCACCTTTAACCCTCGCGTTCCCGTGAACTAGGACGGCGTCCTAACCGATCACTTTTTTGTGATTTTTTTCGTTGTATGTTTTGTATGACTACAAAACTTTGTCTAGCCTCATTTTAGCCCTAGTTACATCAATTGAAATGTTCAAGCTAGTAAATAAAATCATACATCCTAAAAAATTAGCATATTTTCATGATTATCACGTAAAAACTTAAATTACAAAAAAGTTTTGATCAATGATTAGTACAAGATTGGTGGGCTTCTACTTTTAAATCAGCTACTACAGTCCTAAAATGATATTTTATTCAACTAAAATATACTATTTGTATTTATTTTATGCATGTCCACCTGATGCCTATGCTTAAGTATAGTAGCAGGTTTTTAGTTATAACTTCTTACAAAGTTACTTTAACGTAAAATGACAAACATGTTCGGAAAGAGCTTGAAAAATCTCACAAAATGATACTAATATTTGCTTTGGTGAGTTAGACTAATTACATTTTAACCTGGCTAGGACGGCGTCCTAGCACGAGAACCTTTGACTTCAAAAAACACACGGGAACGCGAGGGTCAAATTGTTTTTCCATAAAACTTTTCGTTCAATAAATACTTAAAAGTGATCTTTCTGTTCCTATCATTTACATCTCATTAAGTTCTTCCATGACTTTGAACATTTCCAAGTCCAAGGTTTTCGACTCCTTTATTTTCCTTCATCATTCTGCTCTTGCTATCTTCTCTTACGCATATTTTTTCTTAATTGCTGAGTGTTTCCTCGCTTTTGTTCCTTGTTCACTTCTTCTTACCAATAACGATTTTCAATCAGTGGAGGATCTGGGATTTTTCTAAGAAGGGCGGTACCCCTAAGGGGTGTGGCGGAACCCTGACTTGGGCGGAAAAATTAGCCGTTTTAAGCCGAAAATCGCTAAAAATCGCTCAAAAAGCTTAATTTTGCGCACTATTTTGGGCCAATGGGGGGGGGTAGCCGCCCTCGCCCCCCTAAATCAGCCCCTGTTTTCAATTGTTTTTATCATATCGTTTTAGACAATTTCGGATAATGTAACAAAGACCCTAAATTACCTGAGTATGGTAGGTGCTCTTGTTTCACTTTTTAACGCGATTTATTAATCAGGCAGCATATTATATTTTGGACGAATAATCCGGATGCTATGGCAGAGTACTAACGGTAAATGTAAATAAAACTCGAGTGCATACACAACATACATAAGCACGTTTAAGTACCAAGAATTTGTTTGCGATTCAATTTTGTTTTCGATTCCGCATACCTATAAAAATCACTATTGGTGTATTTCTAAACACATAATGAATTATTTTCGTATTTTGGAATTATTTATATTTGTCGTGACTCTAAAAATTTGTCGATTATTCAACACGAGTAAGAGAATGAGATTCTATTGGAAACGAAATTGGATTGAATCGGATTTGCTTAGGAAGGTTTGTACCCTCTCCCCTATCATAAATTTTTCATCCACCCCCCAGAGCCACTTTTGACTTTGCTTTGTCCAAATCTATTCAACTTTTTAAATTTTGTAGGAAAAACATGTTTAGACATGAAAAATGATGTTCTTGAATTTATCTGTCTTTTTTTAGTCTTGAAATGCAATTCAGAAAAAATTTGATGGATTGATCTCCAAGCCCAATTCTTATACTGTGCCTTTATGATCGTGACTATATTTAATTTGAAAGAGTTAGACGCGACAAAGTTGGGGATCAATATTAATTTATTTTGAAATAAATTACAAAATTTGACTTATATCAGAAAATGAGTTCTTTATCTCCCTTAAGCAGCTTTATTCTATTCTCAAAAAATAATCTATGAATCAATGAAGCTGTTAGTAAAATGATTTATATTAATTTTATTGTATAATGATTTATATTAATTTCATATTTACAAATTTTATAATTATGTACTTGACTGTTGGATTTTTAATTAGATTCTACAATGTAGGTATGACTCCTATATTATTTATATTTTGTTTTTTTACTTTCGCACTTTTTAGACCCTTTGAAATTTTTTGTAAAGCCATAATTTCGGCTCAGCCTGTGTGTGTCATGTTGCCTAATTTAGCAAGTTTTCTGACAATTTCTAGCTATTTTCACGAACGAACCTTGTGATAGAGCGTTACATCAAATAAGACGTTTGGAACGCGTTTTCACCAATCAGTTTCAGTACAAGACCTGTGGTCCGGCTGGATTTTATTGGATAATTGGTTGTCCAGATAACTTGGCTTTTAGCCAAATTACTCAAGCATGTGTATCTTTGACGCGTAAGCTATGAAGTCGCGTTTCTATTCTAAAATACGTTACCGTTTTACGGGTTCAAATTGATTTTTCCAATAAAATCGGATGAAAACGATAATTATGGGTGGGTAATTTTATTGCAGGCTATTTTTTTCGTCCATCTTTTCCAGCTAAATTTTAACTCTAAATCTGATTACACGATTATTCCAACTTTTTCTAATAATCAGCTTGAGAAACATTATTACTTTATGCGATTTCTCGCTTGTTTCACGAAATGTATGACGTTTTACGGAAAAGTTTTATTGCAAGGCGAAGCATATAAATTATTTTTGCTTTCATTTATTTTTCAAGTGATTCGCTTTCAACATAGCTACTTCTATCTCTTATTAAAGACACACTACTTATATTATTTGCCTACATGTATGTTTTTAATATAAGTTTTCATTTGGGTTTTTAGGTCTTCGGACTTTCGGTCCGCCCATACATATTGAAAGCTGAGGTGTTCCTAGAATGACGAAATAGGATGCTTTATTTAAAAAAATAACAAAAAGTGCGCAGTGAATAATGCGCTAATTCTACATATAATAAGGTAGTGTGCGTATTTAAATTTTTTGCACATATACATAATTTTGTTGCGGTAATTGGTGATAAGAAATATTAATATTCAAATTTATCCTAAATCGTTTTATTTTTACATCGTACATTTACATAAATACGCAATCTTTCTCGATTACTCCATAATTTTTTGGAAATTTTATAAATTTGCTTCAGTCGGATTAATATCTGTTACTCTTTACACAAATGAGGTAGATAATTTCGCCATGTTTTTCTATGCTGCTTAAATGTAATTAATAAACATAATTATCGCTTAAAATCATTCTCTAAGTCTTAAGCCTGGTTCATACTTCACGCATCGCGCCGAATTCGCGAAATATCGCAGTCGCAGGCACACATGGGCGTGGGGGTTCTGGACCCCCAGAAACCAAAAGACCCCCCCAGAAATCAAAAGACCCCCCAGAAATCAATTTTTGAAAATTTTTTTCGTTTTTTTCGCAATTTTTTGATGCCAATGGATAGTGCTTGATGAGAAACGTCGAAAAATGGTGTTTTTATCGCCATATCACCATTTTTAAGGCCATTTTTTGACCTTCAAAAAATCTTGGACCCCCCAGAATTTTCTTGCTGCCCACGTATGGTCGCAGGATCGGGGAAAGCACGCGAATTCGATTTATACTATCGCGCGAATAATTGTTGGCGCGAATCGCAGGATTGTCCGCGATACGATTTTTCGATTTATACTTCTTGCGAAGTTCGCATCGCTTAGTAATTCGCGCAGGCAAGAATTTCGTCGGGCGATGAATCGCATTTCAGTTTATACTTCATCGCGTTCATCTCCGCGAAAAATGTCAAAAATTACTAATTTTAGTAACAAGTTGACGTCCGACGCGAATTCGCGAAATCGGGCTCGGAAGCGGATTCGCGTCCTTTTTTTGCGCGAATTTCTATTGACTGTCAAATTGATTGTTTCACGGGTGACCGACAGTTCCGGGTGACCGACAAATGGTTTTAAAAATAGATCTGTCGATCAAAAAATTCCCCTCTGGCCGACAGTCCCGGGTGGCCGGCTATACCGGGTGGCCGACAGTCCCGAGTGGCCGACTGTACCGGGTGGCCGACAGTGCCGGGTGACCGACAAGTGGTATAATAATTGGTTTGTCATAAAAATTCCTAATTGACCGATGATTTCGGAATTAATGCTTTTTCAAGTAAATACCTATTTATGCACATAAATAGTTTTACCAATGCGATAACATTGCTCAAATGAATTCATAGCAAATTTAAAACATGCATGATCTTGTGAAAAAGACCTATTATTTACAATGCGTAATATTTTAGTGCTATCCTACTTAAACTTATTGTGGCTATCCTACTTAAACTTATTGTTTAGTGCAATCCTACTTAAACTTATTTAGTGCTATCCTAATCCTATGTACTTAAACTTATAATTATTTAGTGCTATCCTACTTAAACTTATTGTAACAAAAATGAATCTTTGATACAAAACTTTTACTTTTGATAGTTTAAATTAAACATGTACATTTAATAAGTTTATATACAATATGTACATGTAATAAGTTTATATTCACATTTATGCCAGTGAAAACTTTTTTGCTATTTTTAGAGAATGAAGAAAGTACGTATTTCGATTTTGAAAAAATGTATGTGCATACATACATACGTATGTACGTACATATATTCATAGTAATAGTACAACCGGGTCATTTGGGAATTTTTATACCATCTATCGATCACTCGGGACTGTCGGCTACCCGGTACAGTTGGCCACCCGGGACTGTCGGCCACTCGGAACAGTCGGCCAGTAGGTACTGTCGGTCACTCGAGAATTTTTTGATTGACATATCTATTTTTATACTATTTGTCGGTAAACCGGGACTGTCGGTCACCCGGGACTGTCGGTGACCCGGGACTGTCGGTCAACCGGGACTGACGGTCACCCGGGACGTTACCGTCAAATTCGACATGTAAAACGCCGATCGACGCGAGTCGACGTGCATGCGCGGCACATAATACACATCTGATTGCTCATTTGGTACGCACTTGCTTTGCTTCTCAAAATGTCTTATAGGTATACCTATGTGTTTCTTTCCTAATGGGGATAAAAGCTTAAAAATTTTGTTTCTTCGTACCATTAAGAGGTTAAGTCATTATTAAAGCTAATCGTTCATTGTAATCTGTGCTTTCCTTCCTACGTTTGTTTTACGTGCCTACGTTATGAGTACCATTCTATTTTATTTTTGACTGAAAAACGTCAAGTTTTCGATGCTTCGCTCCACTTTCACGTTTTTCTGACGATATTTGGTTGAATTTATCCGATTTAAAGAACTCCGACGCTTTTGCGTTTCGGAAAACATGGGCACTATAGGAGCATGGGCGGATTTGAGGGGGCGGGGGGTCTAGATGAAAGTAGACCGTATAAAAAGCGTAAAAAACGCTATTTTTGCGCGTTAAGAGCGAAATTTTGACCTATTTTTGACGATTTTTGTACAGGCTACCGCCCCGCCCCCTTGAGAAATTCCTAGATCCGCCACTGGTGCTAATCCCAACAATAACTTAGCTATGTTTTTGAATTGAAAATACAGAAAAATAAATACTTTTCTCCTGAATGTTTGAAATACTGGTAATATAGTAAACGTCTATGAATCGAGTTAAGAACGTCGATTAAATATCAGGTTATTTCCAGCGCAAAAGTGCAAGGCGAGATGGAAGAATTTGCGAGACACGTTCGTGAGGCATTACAATCATAGGTGGGCAGCACCAAAATTCTGGGGGGATGGGGTGAAAAAATTTCTGGGGGGGTGAAAAAATTTTTAAAGGTCAAAAATGGCCTTAAAAATGGTGGTATGGCGAAAAAACACCATTTTTCGACGTTTCTCATCAAGCTCTATCCAACGGCATCAAAAAATTGCTAAAAAAAGCAAAAAATTTTTTTCTGGGGGGGTTATTTTGATTTCTTGGGGGGTATTTCAACTTCTGGGGGATGCATACCCCCAAACCCCACGCCCATGTGTGATTACAATGATGGTATTTTAAGTTCAGGATCAGCACTTCTACAGATATCGATCTTATATTTCTTCATTCCTACCTACTTAAATCATTTATGTCACGCAACAATGCTTTGAATTTGTAATGAGGTCAGGCGAGGACGAAAATGAGCAAAAATATGCGCGAAAAAATCGTGCGATGATTCGCAGGATTCGCAGAAAAAATCGCACGATTTATCGCAGGATAGTCGAGTTTGCGAGAAATCGCAGCAAGTATAAATCGAAGACGCGATGCGACGAATTTTGTCGATTATCGCGCGATTTTTCGCAGGAAGTATAAACGGACGGCGCGATGCGTCAATTCGCGCGATTTTCGCAGGATGTGCTATTTTTAGAAAAAGTCACGCCATTTAATCCTGCGACGCGATCCTGCGTGAAGTATAAATACGGCTTTAAATTCATTTTTGTGTAGAATGCAGAAAAACAGCAAAGTCGTAGCCGCTTCTCTATCTTGAAAATAGAATTTCAAATATAATTGTTTATTTATAAGCTTTAGCTTGCCAAATTCAAAATTGGATGTTTGATAATTTTTCTTCGATATTAATAGGTAGAGTGCCACAAATAAGGTCATAAAAGAGTGTTTTCCTGCATCTTCTCACCCATTTTCGTTATTTTTTGACCTCTGAGGAGCATTTTATCCATTAGGTTCCTTTAGAATTTAGTTGCGCTCCATTTATGCTTCCCCCTTCCTCATAATTTCGAACCCTCTCTGCAGTGGCGGATCCAGAATTTTCCTAAGAGGGGGGGGCCGTACCCCTAAGGGAGGGGGCTGGAACCCTGATTTGGTCGGAAAAATTAGCCGTTTTAACCCTAAAATCGCTGAAAATCGCTCAAAAATCCTTAATTTTGCGCACTATTTTGGGCCAACGGGAGAGAAGCCGCCCCTGATGCTCTGTACATAATGCTTCATTTTCGAAAGACAAATATATCTCCGTTTAGCTGCTGGAAGAAACATATATTCGATTCTGAAATCGAGCCACTCAAAATCGGAGCAACTAACAAAGAGCGGAAATGGAAGAATTACAGTGCAAACGACTCAATCAGCTATTGCCACGAAGTTTCGAGTATTTTTTAATATTAATTGTAATTTTCATTTACTCATAATTTTTCCATATTCCGTCCTGAACTCATTCAGGAATCTCTTATGAATCCACTTCTCGATTTGAAAATATCGTAATTTTACCGATTTTTTTAAAAATTTTGATATCTAGCTTTGTTCAGAATTGTGTCTTTCAAATCCAATAAAATTAACTTCAATTCATCTGGTTTATTTATTCTATTAGTATTACTAACTACACTCATCTGTGATGTATCCTATTCGATAGTATTTATTAATAATTAATTTCACCTTTTCTATTCAATTAAATATTTTTACTGTTCTTGCTTAATTTAAGCAAGGAATTAAGAACACTCAAAAATTGGATACCTATTATCACATTCAAAAACTGAAAGTTCATGGATAGCTGTGATCGTTAAAGGATGAATTTAATTAAATACCAAAAGTACCTATAGCATTCATGATCACACATGAGCTTGGGAGCTATAAAAACATTGTACTTCCCATAAATTTAGAGACCGCCGGGGTAATCCGAAAAAACCATTTAAATTAATATTCAGAATTTGTTCTATTTCTATCGCGAGTTATTGATGTTTATGGATAGAGCTTGATAAAAAGCCAAAAAATGTTGTTGACTGCCCTTCCATCATTTATTGGCACCTTCTTGACGTCAAAAATTTTTTGGAACCTTGGAATGTAAGCTCTGCACATTTATTTTTATGACTACGAAGAGAAAGATATAAATGTTTGCGCTTTTATTAAGAACTGCCAAAAATAAAGAGGCTAAAAATACCGAAATAAAATAAAGCATAGCCAATTTTCGTTAAAAATGAGCACAGTAAACAGAATATGTTTCACACTGGGCTCAGCTTAGTTTTGCAGTAGAAATTAATGGGGGGGCGAAAATTAGAACAATTTTTTGAATAAATATTAAATATTGGATTTTGCGTAAGGCTCGCCGAGTTTGGAATATAATCAGACCATATTTAACGGTTCCTGGACGAATCAGAATAAAATCGTACCAAGCTTCGCCAAGCGATCAAACGACTAGGCCGACGCTGTTTCCTTCGAGTTATTCCACTTCGACCTTGCCCGGGCTTACCGAGATTCGGTCAAAGAAAATTTTCGGAAGGAAAAGGCGAATCGATAGCAAATTAACGATGCGGAATAATCCATTTAATTTCAACGATCTGGATCGCAGGGAAAGATAATGGTTAAGAACGAGTCACAAACATAGATGCACAGCATAGCCGATCTGGGGGGTCAGTTGGTCTGAAGGGATCGAGAATTGTGGATTTTTGGGCCAATGAACTCAACAACTGGTATAAGCGGTATCACAGCGTTAAAACTACATTATTACACAGTTTCCGATCGATTTAAAGCAATTTTGAAGGAAATATTCAATTTTTATCCATTTTGGCGCTCATTTTGCCTCAATTTACCGAGAAAATTCCAATTCTTCCATTCTGCGAGTCTAGAGACTCCATCGCCGAACCACCCCCTCAACGTCGTGCACGTCTTGTCACGAACAAAGATGGGCAGAATTCTAAGTGGTCCGATGAGGGAAAATCGTCAAACAAAGCGCCGAAATTCCAAAAAGACCGTCAAAAAAAGCGCCAGACATGCATGTGGGGAAGGGGAAATAGGTTGGGGTCCTGACCATAGGTGGACGGCACCAACGTTCTGGGGAAGGGGTGCAAGATATTTCAAAGGTAAAAAATGGCCTTAAAAGTGGTGGTATGCACGTGGGAGAAAAATTCTGGGGGGTGAAGATTTTGAAAGTCAAAAAATGGCCTTAAAAATGGTGGTAGGGCAATAAAAACACCATTTTTCGACGTTTCTCATCGAGCACTATCCATTGGCATCAAAAAATTGCGAAAAAAACGAAAAAAATTTTTCAAAAATTGAATTCTGGGGGTATTTTGATTTCTGGGGGGGGGGGTATTTTGGTTTCTGGGGGGTGCATACCCCCCAAATCCCCCACGCCCAGGTGTGGTGGTATGGCGAAAAACACCACTTTTTAAAAAACACCACTTAGCACTCTCCATAGGCAACAAAATATTGCGAAAAAAACTAAAAACTTTCGAAATTTGAATTCTGGGGAGGGGTATTTTAGTTTCTGGATAGGTATTTTGGTCTCTGGGGGTGCTTGACCCCAAACCCCCCTTCCCCCACGCCTAGGTATGGTATTGACCCCCACAAAATCGAAAATTTTGTAAGAAAAATGAGGCGAAATGAAGGCCAAAAACGGATGAATAATAAAAATTTTTCTTAAAAGTGCTTCTTCAAATTGACGGGAAATTGTGTAAAAACGTACTTTTAACGCTCTTTCACCGCTTATACCAGTATTTGAGGTGAACTTGGACCATAAAAAGCTCAATTTTTGACTCCCCTCCTTCAGACCCGCTGATCCCCAAGATCTAGCCATGCTCGTGCACTTATGGTCAAGACCTCGAAACCTACCCACGCCAGTGTGCACACAACAAGCCGGCTAGGCCTAAATTTCATGATATGGTTTACAGAGTTTGCAAGGTTTACAAGCATTAAAAAATTTATATTTCGTTTGAAAAACCCTTTTTTCCGGCGTTTCCCACAAAAATTGTTACCGGTTTAAAACCAGGCGAGCAAGCAGGATAATTCGCACAATATGTCGGAACTATCATTTTCTGAGGGGGACAACCTACGCTCTTTTTTCCGCATATTTACATAGCTCTGGGGAATCAAGGGATCATTCCAGACATGCACACGGGAGAGTTTGACATTAGGTCCAGACCACACATGGGCGTGGGGGTCTGAGGGTCTGGACCTGAGAGAATCCGGCGGACCCCTTCAAATCGATAGCTTCACAGAGTTGAATTTTCGGTATTATTTTTGGCAATTTAGCCCCATCTGACCCCCAGAATTAGGTCGCTGCCCATGTATGGTCTAGACCACATGTGAAAAGCAGCCAAACCCTGAGGGGGAGGAACCATGAGGCAAAATCGCCGAAGTTGCACAAAAATTTGATTCTGAGAGGGTCTATCTGATTTGTTGGGGTATCTTTAAGATTCTGGAGGGTTCAGCCAGACTCCCAAACCCCCCTCCTACACACCTACATAAGTGTGGTCTAGCCCCAGGACAGGAAAAGGAGGCAAAATATAGGTCAAAAGCGGATGTAAATCTAAAATTTTCTACAAAGTGCTTAAATTTTACCCAAGACATTAATAAATTTCAGGGTATATTATCAACTAAGTATTTAAATCATTTTGGCCAAACAGAGCACTAACTGACCCTTTATAGAAGCGACCCATAGAACGGTCAAGCCGTGCGTGCATCTGTGGACCGACCGCCTAAATTTTGGAAGTACGATTGCCTTTCAAAAGAATCTCCGAAAAAATTAAAAAGTTCTGCAACATAGTTGGAGGATAATATTTTAGAGCTAATAGTTTAAAATTTTTGGTTGCTTCGCGTCGTGTTTTCTACTTTTTTAAATTAAACAGCCCAAACTTAATTAAGACATGTGGCGAACATGTGAACGTTTTCCAGCGCTTCGGCCTAGTATTATTCTTTGTATTGTTTTTTTGCCAATGCATTAAAAAAGAGCACAATATAGGGTCAAGCTTAGACGGAACATTCAAATTTCTTCCTTCAAACTCAACTTAAATTTTTGTCTCAAAATTAACATACTAGCCTTGCATTTTGGCTTAAGAATAAAATTCATGGTCAGAATATCTAATACATACATAAATTCTGAAGAAAGAGGTTACGCTTGCCCCTAAACCACTAAATTAACTGTGACAGTATTTATTCTCAAAATCACCAAAAAATATTAGCTTAACATAGCCAGTCTGGCCGAGTCAGTCGAAAATAGAAAAATCCAAAAGAATAATAAGCAGCTTGCAATAGAAAGCTTCTAAAAAACCAATTTTTAATGATTTTCTTGATTTAAAACAGTTTTGTAGCAATAAATTGATTCGAATCATGTTGACGTTAATTTGCTAAACCAATTTAAAGTGTTTGGGTTTACGATTACTCAAAGTTTCGAAACAATGAGTGATTATTTTGAAAATTTTCTAATGTGAAATTGGACTAAGCCCAACTGATATAGATTTTTGACATTTTTTTCTGTTTTTAAGGCTTCGAGTGCACAAAGTGTCCCTTCATATCACGCGTTATTTATTGATAACCCAGTTGTCATTCTTCCGACGTCAACGATAACTCCAGTGAGTAAATTAGAATGCAAAATATGCTAGAGATTCAGAAAATTCGATTTATTGATTATTGCCACAAACTTTAATTTAATTTAATTTTTTAAATCTCAGTTTTTAAATTCAGTAAATTATTGCACTGTTTGATATCTGACCGTTAATCTGGAATAGCACCACAGCATGGCATGGCGTTGGCTCGATAATAGCTGTTTTGGGTTACAATTGCCTCAAAAACGTTGCCTAAAATTTTTAAAAAACTGCCGTTTATTGACATTTTTTATTCGATCTCAAACACTCCTGCAGGAACATGTCGAATTCTCATCATTTTAGATTCTGTCTTGCCTCTCCTATATAAAATTTCCAATTTTTCGATCCTGAGAGTACAGTAAGTCAAAGTGCCTCAAGCACTTTCTAGGTGGAACCTATACCTTTTATATACTTCTAGGCATCTGTACCTGTATTACTGAGAAAAGAGTAGAACTACAAGCTTTACAACAACCATTATTTAAAGTGCTAGCTGGCGTAAAATACATTACCATTACTTAAAACTTGTAATATGAGAGCATAAAAAGCACCACAGGTTCTTGCATCACAGCCTTAATCGAAATGTACTCAACATATTTTATACAGATCTCGAACCAAATTCTAAAATTTTAGCCCCTTTCAAGTTAGAATTTAATAGTAGAAGTCACGTGCTTGCCACCACCCAATTTAACAGTAGAAGTCACGTGACCACAACTGAAAATCTGGCACGGCATCATTTGTACTACATGGATTTTTTTCTTATTTTGTGAATTTTTAGTCACACTAACGCTAGAATCGTTCACAAAATTCGATCATCTCAGGTGAATAAAAGTGCCGCCATTCGTATCGAGAGCAGGACATCAAAAATTGTTACTGTTTCTCGTGATCCGACCAGCACGTTAGCTCCTCCAAATGCTGACAATAAGCCTACAGTAACAACATCTGCAGTAAGCACAAAGGTGGCGTGTTACACGGCCGCAGCAAAAACATCGTATAATCCGACCGTAAATATTACTCTCGATTGCAGAGCGTATTATCCGTGCGATGTAAACAACGATGCGACGAGCACGTCGTTTTGCATGCACAAAACGGACCCCACTTTTTACTACCATTGTCTCCCGTTGGACAACGCCCGCCAAAAGCCGTACGGAGTTTGGATATTGCGCCGGTGTTCTCGAAACGAAATATTTACTAGGAATGGTACTTGCAAATCCATCAAATCTAAATTTTCGAGATCTTGAAGCTCCGAAACTTAGATTTTTAATTTGTGAATGTGAAGTTTACTTTAACTTAACTTTACAATTAATAATTCATTTTACACTGCGTCTGATTTTTAATGTTTTGTTTGCATTTTTCGCTATATGCGAACCACATTATTCTGATGAGATTCTGAAAATGTGTACATACTGCCATTGCTTGAAGAATCTCTAATTGTCGGTTGGTTAATATATTTGTAATTTGGAGACTAGTGCAAATATGGCTTTCTGATTGCGATTAATGAATTCCTGAAACGACGAGTTGCGGTCAATACGTCTTTATTTTTTTCTTTATTTTTGCTTTACCTTTTATCTTAATGATTAAACGTTGATCTACTCAAAACTTCTGTGAAAAGTGATGAGAACATAATGATTGATAGATACCTGGTGCAGTGCAATGAAAAAACTTTACACCATTTCCGTCCGATCCAAACTTTACACTTTTAGAACTACATATCTCAATATTGAGTGTAAATAAACGACACCAAGTGCAGTGTGTAACGGTTTACACGTATTGTTTCTGTGTAAGCTGATTAAGCGGAGAAGTTGGCGGATAAAAGCGGGCAAAAATATAATTTTTAAAACACATTATTCGGGCTTTACACCTCCAGATCTAGCTAAGTATTGAATGTAAAGAAACGCACCCGATGCGATTTGTAACTCTCGAGACGCAGTTCGTTCTGAGAATAGTCCAACCACTCGTCCCGATTTTAATCGGAGAAGTTGGCATACAAAACGGGACAAAAAATGAAGCCAAAATGTGTTTTTCGTCCCTGATTCTTTGCCTTTAAGATATTGTAGATCAGGAACCAGTGCGAGTATAAATAAAACAAAAAGTCTGTCTGATCATGTTTTAATTGATCACGTGGTTTTCACTTGCGTTGTAAAGTCTGCCCTAAGAACCTTATTCACAGGAAACAGGGTTTTTGTTAAGATCCAAACATCTTCCGAAGCGATTTTAATGGAATGAAATGCGTTAGCTGAAAAAATTTTTTCACGCAGCTCGTTTGCCAAAAAAGTAAAAGTTTTATATCTGTGTTGCAGCACGTTAAAAGAAATAGCCGAAATTCGCACATGCACTTATTTACTGTCAATTGTAGATAGAAAGCTCGAAAGTTGTGCAAAATAGGTGTGGTCCTCAGGTAGGATAAAGAAGCAGGTAGCCTGTGCTTCTTAACCGATTTTGCCTGTTCTTGCGGGCTTAACTTTTTAAATTTTTAACACGTCGACTACCATAATTTTAAGACCGTTTTGGAAAAGGCAGATGAGAGAAGGGCTTCCGAATGAATAGTTATTTATCCAATTTAAATAAGAAGAAAAAATTTCAAAATGGTCGCCATTTGGATTACTATTATAAAAAAGCATTTTCTACACATCACGATTAATAATTCTCGAACATTTTAAAAACAGTCAAAAAAACTTTTGCAGCGCATACTTACAAGATTGGTTGGTCTTTTTAATTGCCATGTCTCAAGTAATAAATCTGCACAGTTCATTAGACTTCAGCGCTCTAAATAATTTATGCAACGCTGAAACAATGTGTGAAATACAAAATATTTTCTATTGTCAGCGTTCTAGCACTAATTTTATTAAAGATGTTTATTATATAATTTAATCCGAAATTTATTATCATTTACCATTTTTTCTCTTTTTATAATTTACCTTCATATTTAGTTAGTCAAGTTCGTCCGGACGTATTCGAGCATAGGACAAAAAATTGTCGTCCAGTATTTTTTCTCCGTTAAAATCACACACATGAACGAAAAATGAAGTAATATTTGATGATTTAGAACCATACAGACTTAAAAAATTAAAAAATTAGGCACATATTTTTAAAAATTTTGACAGCTTACACAGCGGCAAACAATACTGCTTTGATGTAAAAAATAATTTGAAAAATTACTTAGATATTATGAATTTAGGATTAATAAAATTTATTATAAACAATACTGTTCGAAACAACGTGTTTCAAGACAGAAGATTTTCAAAAGCTTGCTGCAATCATAGGTGGGCCTGGGGGTGTAAGATTTTTCAAAGGTCGAAAAATGGTCTTAAAAATAGTGGTGTGGCGGAAAAACACCATTTTTTCAACGCTTCTCATCGAGCACTATCCATTGGCATCAAAAAATTGCGAAAAAAAAGAAAAATTTCGAAAATTGAATTCCAATGGGTTATTTTGGCTTTTGGGGGTGCATACCCTTAAACCCCTAAGCCCAGGTATGGTTGCGCAATGCGTTAACGAATGTTCATCTCCTAACATAAGATTGTGAAATAATTCTCTGTGGAAATTTATGGCAAATCGTAAACGTACACTAATAATAAATTACAGATTTGAAATAACAATACGAATATCAATAAAAGGTTAAAAAATTAAAAATAAATTTGTTTTTAAGGCAAGTTTTATCTGTGATCAATTTTTGATTTGCAGCGTAATTTTTGATATGTGGTCCATGATTCGCAAATCAATTCTTAAGTGAATATGAAATAGTTTAATTTAAAATAATGATAAAAGCAGCAATTACACTCGGCCACCGGAACGACCTTGTTGGTTAAAGCATCTTAATCAAAACACTAAAGTTTTACTGCGAAAATATTAAAAATAAAAAAGGAGAAAAGTAGACCAAAACAGGCAAGAAAGAAAATAGGTAAGTTTAAAAATACAAAAATTGAACATATTAAACTATTGCGGATAAAACTGTAACAAAAATGGCGATTGAAGTATTTCATTCCGAATTTTTAGCTTCCGGTAAAATAATGCAGACAAATAGCATAGCACTAGAAAGCTTCCGGTTTATTCAATAATCATTTAATAATAAAAAGGGGTGCAGTTAGAAATAATACACGCAAGTTGATCATTGAAGAAAAGTCAAGAATAAGAATAATCAATAAATCAATTCTGAAACAATTTTGTGAAACATGACAAAATTATAGAAAAAGACAAGACGGACATAAAGAAAACTTCTGACTTGAAAGAAAAAAGCACAGCAAATACTTGAGAACCCCGGAAAGCGAGTGGGTGAAAAAGACGGAAGTAAATATAAAATTCAGCCAATAAAAAAATAAGAAAACGAAAAAAAGATCGAAAAAAATAAACTTTTAATCTGATCAAGTATAAACACAGGACAATGGTGAAATAAAAAATTTGAAGTCCTAAAAACACATGGGAATACAATATGATGTGAAAAATAATTTGATGAATAAAAAAGTTATAAACAAGATTCATCGAAAGGATCACTAAGAAATAAATATACATCAAACGCGTTATTTTTCAAAATAACACGAAAATGACTAACAAAATCAAGTGATCGATTAATTTTGAAAAGATTGCTCGAAAATGTTCGCCACAATGTTTTTTCTATATTGTCGATTCTCCATATATTATTGCATTTGAAATATTTAGTTTCATAATGCCGACAATTTTCAAAAATATGTGGACAGTATAGAATGCTCTCTAGAGCTCGGTATAAAGGCTAAAAATTTTTAGAGTTCGGTAAAAAACAGTCAAACTCATAGTTTAATGCGTTATTTCAGTCTACGCAGCTGTTCTATAAAATAACAAATTTAGAATTAGATGAAAACGTTTCAAATATACAATGATTTACCTGAAAACTCGTTAGCAAACAACGACTCTCCTGAACGCCTAACGAAAAACCCACACAAAACAAATTCAGGCAGCCTGCGGTAATAAAATTTTATAAGGAAAATAGTGAAGATAAATTTTTAAGATTTTACATGTATTTGATCAACTTTGAACTAGAAACGCAGAAGGAAGAGAAATTAGTTCATAACAATCTAGCCTACGGATAACGATGGTTCAGCGAATAATAAGGATATTTTTTGGAATTGAATTCAAACGACATAAAAATGAAGAGATGCACATGAAATCGTCCAAAAGTTAAGATTTTTCGAAAAGATAAGAAACGACAAACGCTACAATTGCTTTCCATTTATACTCAAGATCACAGGCATACCTGGGCGTAGGGGGTGGGGATATGCACCCCCAGAAACCATAATACCACCCAGATATCAATCTTTGAAATTTTTTTGTTTTCTTCGTAATTTTCTAATGCCAATGGATAGTGCTCGATGAGAAACGTTGAAAAATGATGTTTTTTCGCCATACCACCATTTTTGAGGCAATTTTTAGACCTTTGAAAAAATCTTGCACCCGCCCCCCCCCCAGAAACTATGGTGCCGCCCACCTATGATCACAAGCTGATCTGATAAGGATCGCTCCTGTCCTCATATTCTCGCAATAAACTCATCTTTTCTTTTACCCATCGCTTCCCGAAAATCGTTGCACAACGGAACACCTATTTCGCAATTGCATCTTTTCTATTACGAGAATAGTGTTCAATTAAAAGCCAATTTAAAACTTGTAAAAAGTTGTCTGAATTTTCCTTTAAATCATGAGAGAATTTGGTATAGTTTAAATTTTCAAAAATGTATAGCTAAAAAGTTTTAGCATTTAAAGATTTTATTTAATGTTTTTATATTTTCTATTTAAAGAACTATGTACGTTGTTTAAGAGTTAAAAGAATAAACTATATAGCTTACACCATCCAGTATTATACTGTTTTAATTCTAAACAAACGTATTCCTCCAGATAAAGAAATTTAAAAGATTTAAAATTAAAAGAATAATCTCTTTAAACGCAGAATAGTATAAGTATAATATAATAATATGATAAAAATATTTAATAGTATAAAAACAAAAAAGATTATATAATAAGTGGAATGTTACTTGAGTACATCAGAATGTTTTTATACTAAAAAACTCAACTGAATTAAGAGGGACCTGTAAACTTAGGACTATATGATGGCTGACGTGGGAGGAGGGAGAATTCAGCCAAGGAAGCATTTTTGAGCTAAAATGTCCTAAGAAATAAAATTAGTTCTCAAACAGCATAAAACCTTCATAAATTCCCGGTTTCTCGTCAATTGCAAGCATATTTGCAGAATGCTTTTGACCATACATACACAGCATAGGAATTCTGGAAGATAGGGTGAAATTCTAAAGTGCTTTTCGTGGGTTCAAAGACGCTGGGTTCGCGTCAAAAACATCGTTTTTTGGCGTTTATGACGATGCTCTATCTTTCTATAGCATAAAAACATAAAAATTTAGAGAAAAAGTCTAAAAAAGTCAAATTAATTGAACAAAATATAGTCAAAACATGAGTAAAAGGCGCGAAACGTCAAAAATTCGACAATTTTGAGGAAATAGATAGCTAAAGACGCTTGAAAAAGCACTTTTTTACGAATTTTCAGGAAATTTTGTAATTTTTGGAAACTTTTGGAAAAATCGCGAATTCTGAGGGGTGGAAAAAATTTCTGGGAGGAGGGTGAACATATTTCTGGGGGATAATACCCCTTTAAACCGCTCCACCTGCGAACATGCATGGTTTTGACTTCCGTTGATTTGTAGCTACATCTTTGTCCCTTTTTGAGCTTAGCTCTAGGTTTTGTGAATATGGCTCAGAGAATATTGTGTAAACTGTGATGTAGAAAATTCAAAATAAAAACAAATTAATATATAAGGAGATTAAACGTTTAACGAATAAAAACCATAAAAGTGACCAGGAAAATAATTGAATTAACATCATTTTCAAAAATATAATTATAATGTAATCAATAATCAATATAATAATTACTTGAAGTTTCGGATAAAGCATTAGATTGATGCGATTTAAGAATGGACAAAACGTTGAACCTGACGACAATGCGTTACAGCGAACGTTTGTTCACTACGAAATAGTCAGTTAATAATTCATCATTCGTCATGAGGAAAATCTTTCGAAAATAACGCGAAGTATAGATTTTTAGTTCCATTTGTATGCTACACAAATCCGTACCTAGAATTTTTTGGGGAGGAGAGGTGGATTCAGCTGAAAGAGTTGTTTTTGTTTTTGTTTTTTTGTTGTCTCTTCTTTATAGTTGTTTTTTAGCCGATATCGCGTCGCAATATCCCTCGCGTTCCCGTGTGTTTTTTGAAGTCAACGTTTTTTGTGCTAGGACGCCGTCCTAGCCAGGTTAAAATGTAATTAGTCTCACTCAACATAGCAAATATTAGTATTATTTTGTGCGATTTTTAAGCTCTTTCCGAATATGTTTGTCATTTTTCGCTAAAGTATTTTGTCAGAAGTTATAACTAAAAACTGATACTTTACTTAAGCATAGGCATGAGGTGGACATGCATAAAATAAATACAAATAGTATATTTTACTTGAATATAATATCATTTTAGGACTGTAGTAGCTGATTAAAAAAGTAGAGCCCACCAATTTTGTACTAATCATTGACCAAAACTTTTTTTTGTAATTTAAGTTCTTTTGTGATAATCATGAAAATATGCTAATTTTTTAGGATATATAATTTTATTTACTAGCTTGAACATTTTAAATGATGTAACTAGGGCTAAAATGAGGCTAGACAAAGTTTTGTAGTGATACAAAACATATGAGAAAAAAATCCCAAAAAAAGTGATTGGCTAGGAGGCCGTCATAGTTCACGGGAACGCGATGGATAAGCCTTGACATGGGTTGGAAAGAAGTCCTGTCAATAAGAATCAATAAGAATTCAGACCATTGCTTTTTAGTTGTTTTTTAGATTTTTGATCCGTGTTTTTGGTTTTTATTTCGGGAGGAGCGAAAAGGCTGAGCCTGTAAATTCAATTTTTTTGTCGGCAAAAGCGAACGCAATTTATTAAAAAAATTATTTATTATAAAAAATTTAAAAAAAATTAATTAATTAAAAAACACACTATTTATTATAAAACAGTGCTGTTTAACCTATTACTATTAACCATTTACGCGTGTAAGGAAAAACATTTGCTACAACGTTTCGTCTAGAAATTTAGGCTATTCTTTCATGTTAAGCCAATGCTTTATTCAAGATTCGGACTTCCCGATGCGATTATTCAATTATAACAAATCAGAAATTAACAAATAAAAAAATCAAACAAATAAATGAAATTCAAAGCCGTAAAAATTATTGGGACTACATAAAAAATAATAAAGAACTCAGCTCACTTCCTCTTATTTACGCAAAGTTCAAAATTACGGAATGGATATTATCAAAAAAATAAAAGGAGAAACTCACAATGGAATAGAATAATAAGAACGAAATGAGAAGAAAATTTATATTAAAGCAGTGTCAAAAAGTCAAGGACTGTTTGAAACCTTCGAAATTCGGATATATGATTGAAATTAGAAGAAAAATTTATTTGTGTATGTGATTGCCTCGATTATTTTCCGCAAGTTTACTGAATTTAAGCTGAGTTTACATCGAGGCGTTTATAAGATTAATGCGTCAATCCAATATGGCGTTATTTTAACAGCAGTAGGTTTATTTGCAAAATATTATGAAATACAGTTGTATACAAAAGCTTTATTAAAAAAATTGAAAATATCAGCAAGCATAAAATTTATCACTTTTAAATCCTCGTGGTAACGTGTTTTAGCAAAGCAACTGATTATCTTCAAATGAGAAATGGTACGTATGGCCGAAGAGAACTGAAAGGACGGATGCGTAGGTGGAAAGCACTAAAATTATGGGGGTACAAGATTATTCATAGGTCAAAAAATGGCCTTAAAAATGGTGGTATAGCAAAGAACACCATTTTTCAACGTTTCTCATCGAACACTATCCATTAGCATCAAAAAACTGCAGAAAAACAAAAACAAACTTCAAAAATTGAATTCTGGGGGTATTTGGTTTTTAGGGGGTGCATACCCCCAACCCTCTACCTTCCTCACCTTCACATGGGGACGGATGGAGGGTTTTCAGGACAATAAATCAAAAAATCGGTATAAATGCTAAAATAACGTGATTTAGTCGCATTCGATCAATTTCATAAAATCTTGCGGAAAACACAAGTATTTTTCACATCAATTTTCCTAATTTTAAATTCTTGCCGACACTCATAAATCGTTGTTTGACCATAAAATCAGCCTAAGCAACACTTGGACTCGAGCTTGTGGTTTAGGGGTTTCCCGATCTCGCCCGATGTCAACTAAGATTAGCAGTCGTGTTCAGAGTAACGGTGGCAAGTGTAATCGTCCGAATAACGTCATTTTAGCGATAAAATAGATTGAAAAAGCTTGCCCCGCGGCGATTTCCGATCACAGATGCAGAGCATGAATAATCTGGGTGGTGGCTCAAGAATTCTGCTTTTTTGGGTCAAAAGGATCTCAAAGAAGCACTATAATGGCGTTCAAACTGCGACATTACACAGTTGTTGGCCAATTTGAAGCACTTTTGAAATTTTTTTTCAATTTTATCTATTTTCGGCCTTCATTTTGCCTCATTTTCCCGGTAAGCTTCCCATTTTTCCATTCTCGGGGGTCTTGACCGAATATTATTCGCGAATAGTCGAACAGGATCAAATTTTTCTACAGGAAAAACTAACGTTATTTTCGCGATATTATTTACCAAAATTAATATCGTTTTTTATTAGCGACGACTCTCGAAAAACGGTATCCTTTCGTTAACGACGGTTCAAAAACACGTCTTAAGGATATTTTTCGTTTTAATATGTTCAACTAAAACAACTACACGTGAGCGTAGGGGGTTTGGGGTATGCAACCCCCAAAAGTTGAATAACCCCCCAGAGATCAAAATACCCCCAGAATTTAAATTTTGGAATTTTTTGTTGCTTTTTTAACGATTTTTTGATGCCGTTGGATAGTGCTCGATGAGAAACGTCGACCAATGGTGTTTTTTCGCCATACGACCACTTTTAAGACTATTTTTTGACCTTTGAAAATTTTTTCATCCGTCCCCCCTCACCGAAATTTTGGTGCTGCCCACCTATGATAACAACCCTAGGCATGCGTCAGAAACGACACTCTTGGCGTTTGTGGTAATGCTCCTTCGTTTAAAAACATGAGACAATTAAGAAATTTCGAACAAAATGCGAAGAAAACGAGTAAATTGAATAGAACGTAGTATGAGTATATGGCACGAAGCACCGATGAATTGTCAGTTATGAGCCAAAAGATCGTAAAACCGCTTGAAACAACCATTTCAACGATTTCTCTAGGAAAATCGTCAATTGATGAAAATTTTTGGAAAAAGAGGGGAGGAGATTAAATTAACTCTAATAACTGTAATAAATAATTTATTTTACAGAAATGTAATACCCGCTAATAATTCAATGTCATAATAATTAAATGCACTAAATGAGCGCAAAGGACGATCAATGTGACATCTCCGCACTTTGTTTGTTGTGTGTTTCATGCGTAATATCTCATAAGACCTTTGAATAAAACGAAAAATTGAATTTAAGTTAAAGTCTCGATTTCTCATTATCCAGTTTTTAAACCATTTTGTATTTATTTATCTTCCATTTTTGTGCCTTACGAAAAATGAAGACAAAAAATAGTAATGCGGCTCTAAGCACCCGAAACTGTTGACATTTTCTCTATACTAGAACTAAGAAGAAACTTTAGCAAAAGCAGTAAATCCGGCGCACTTTATATCAATAATGTATTATTTAATGATACATTATTTAATAATACTCCTTGATTTCTATCATAGGTACTTGATTTATCAACAATTGTAGCAATAAAATAATTTATTATAATTATTTGAGGGATTTTCATTCTTGGCCCAAACAAATGGAGGAATATGTTTGAAGAAAATGTGAAATTTGCGTCAAAAAATACAAAATTGTGTTCAACTTAAATATATAAAAATGTAGGAAAACATACATCAATTAGTTATATAATTATATCACGAAATTACCAAAATCAAACTACTATTGAAACAAGCTGAAATCGGTCAATATTCAGGAAATACGAAAATCCGATCTCTACACTCTGTGTTTTGTAAAGTCTAAGCTATTCATTTTTTTGTTGATGTGTAAAGTTTACACTACAAATTCATTTTACTTCCAAAGCGTTGCAAAATGTCTGGTTATGCTGTCACTTTTTAGAACATAAAAACACAATAAAATTCGCAAAAAAACGAAAAATTGCACTACATTGACCAAAATATAGTCAAAAAACGACTATTTAGCATGGAATAAAATAAGAATAAAACAAAGCGAATTACGACACAAATAAGACTCGAAGACATTAAAAAGTCCAGAAATTTCATAAAAATTCAAGAATTTTAAATTCATAGAATCGGGTCGGCTAGAAAGACGAGTTTATCTTGAACGCAATAAAAACCTATGAGTTAGAAAAGAACCTGGAAAAGTTTTGCAATATAACGCATTTTGTTTATCATTTTTATTTTGGTATTTTATGTACAAATACCTTTAATAAGCCAGGAAGGATTCTCAAAGAAATACAAGATAAATTTGATTAAATCGTCATAATGCTTACAATAATTTATAACCCAGAAAGTAATAATCGATCACAGTAAATTTATATACAGGATTTTATAGTTATAAAGATCACAAAAACCACGTTAAACTTACGTAAACTTTCTCATATTTTGCTCGATTTTCGAAGTTGGTAACAAGAGAGATATTTCTGCATATATTACGAAAAAAAGGAAAATTGTGACGTTAAATACATGTAAAAGCGATTTAAAGATTCCATGCAGATGTTTATTAAAAAAACAAAAATAACCTTAATATAGATGCAAAGCATGATTGTTCTGAGTGGGGATCAAACAGAGAAATTTTTGAGCCAAAATGGCAATAAAAGCAGGTATAAATGCAAACATAGCGTATCGTAAGCATCTTTCCAGAAAATGTTTGATTTTTATTTATTCTGTCCATTTTTTGACTCATCAGTATCATAAACTAAAAATTTATACTATTTTTATTCTAGGGAGTTTGATTCCCCGAGACCTCGACGTGCACGTCTAGACATTACAAATAAGTGTATGATTTGAAAATAATAACCAAATAATGAATAATAATCAAATCAATAGAAATAATTAATAAAAATGATTTTAATCCAATAAACCGTATAAGTGCAAGATTATTGTAAAATTTCGGCCTTCATTTTGCCTCACTTTCCAGAAGAAGTTTCCCATTTTTCCAATCTAGGGGTCAAGACCATAGGTGGGTGGCACCAAACCTCTGAGGGAGGGGCGTGCAAGATTTTTCGAAGGTAAAAAAATTGCTTCTAAAAATTGTGGTATAGCGAAAAAAACCACATTCAACCTCCCTCATCGAGCACTATCCATTGGCATCGAAAAATTGAGAAAAAAACCATAAAATTTCAAAAATTGAATTCTGGGGGGATGTTTTGGTTTCAAAGAGGGTATTTTGGTTTCTGGGGGTGCATATACCAAACTTCCTCACGCCCAGGTATGGTGTAGACCCCAAACCTCCCTCCACGTGCATATGGGGTCGAAACTATAAAAAATATCAAATATATCTAAATAAACGTAAAATAATTGTGTCGGGAAGGACAGAGATGTAAAAAACGAACACTGTAACGAGAAAAATAAAGGCAATAGCATTAAAAACAATTTATATGTTATTATTAGTAATCTTTTAGACACGTAAACGATTAATTATGGAAAAATTTACAATATCACTAAACTGACCATGCAGCTTACACTCACGAAGCGTTGCTTAGCTCGGAACCTCATTTCTACTTTCGATACTGCTTTTTAAACCATACCGTCTCAAAATTATAAAATAGCCAAATAAAATTACAATTAAATAATTATTTTAAGATTTTATTTATTATTATACTGAACAATAGTCTTAATTAACGTGCTTTGAGATAGAAGTTGAGAATCTGGCGGCGACCCGTTTTAGCAAATGCTTATATTGGACCAAAAAATCATCAAATAATAGTTTGAAGCCCTATTCTTGAAATAAAAAACAAACGAAAGCTAAAACTGGCTCAAAAAAGCGAGTTTTTACCAAACAACGGTTAACAAGCTTATGGGAGATGCGGAAACGGCCGACAGTAATGCAAAAATTACCATCACGGCCCGGGAATTCTGGGGCTGCAGGCCATAAAGTTTCCGAATTAGAAATAGCTTATTTGTGCTAAAAACTATATTTACGCGTCAAAAACATATAGACAATGCTAGTTCTTTCTAGAACATAAAAACATAAAAAATTCAGCAGACTGAACAAGACAAAGTCGAAAAATGAATACTTGGTGAAAAGCGTCGAAAACTTGACACCTTAGAGGCAAAAATGAGCTAAAAACGCGTAAAAAATCGCCGTCTCCATTAGCGTTGGCAAAAGTCCGCAAAAAAGGACTTTCCGGACTATAGTCCAGGTTTTAGTCCAGACTGATTCGGATCAGGACTATAGTCCGGACCATAGTCTTTAAAATGAAAGACTAAGTCTCGGACTAAGTTTTTTTTAATAAAAAACAGTATCATTTATGCAGGGAAAACATACCCAGAACACCAGAATGGCTTTTGGTTAAAAACTCAGAGAACAATGCTGGTACCTACTACATGGTGGTATTCATTTTCTAGTGCATTTCTGTTCAGATCTGATCCAATAGTCACTATAAAGAGCTTTACAATCAATGAATACATATATGCATACAAATATATTATAGGTGCTACTGTAAATACATTTTGTAACAAACTTTACTCATATTCAAGTACAAAATAGCAAATATTACTGGCCAAACAGCTCAGACTAAAACTTTGAAAAATTTCCATATGCTCATCGCTTAAATTGTAACGATTTTTATCTAAAGTCACACTTGCACAACTAAAAAAAATATTTTTGAACACAACAAAATTTAGTCTTGAAACCAAAATATGAAACTGTTTATGTTTATTTAGCCGATTATGTTCTGATGTTCTTACAAAAAAATGACAGTGGACATTGGGGACAGTGCTTTAATTAAAAAACATTGATAATGTAAACTTAACTATAGCTGTTGTTGAGTAGACGACTAATTAGCTGTTGTATGGTTGACAACCTTGCCTGTTTCTTTTCGCCTCCACTAAACAAATAAAATATATCTCTTTGATCACAGTTCGAAAATCAGACAATAAAAAAAACTAACGTGATCGTAGGCGTCAAACGCAAACAACACTCTACAAAAGGGGGGAAGACTTGCAATACCCACGTCAAACGTCGGTTAGCACAACGTGGAAGAAGTTGGAACTTTTGACCGGGAGGTCGGACTATCCGGACTTAGTCCGCCATAAGAGGACTAGTCCTTTTCCGGACTAACAGGCTAAAACATGACTAGGACTTTAGTCCAAAGACTAAAGGACTTAGTCCTGACCACTAGCCCATGCAGGTTCTTAGTCGGACTTTTGCCAACGTTAGTCTCCATGAGTTTTACTAATTACAGACAATTCTAGGGTCGCAGGCATTTCGCAAGTACTGCAGCCATTCTCTAGGAGTGTATCCATAGGTGGGCACTGGGCAGCACAGAAATTCAGGGGGGGGTGGGGGTGAAAAAATTTTCAAAGGTCAAAAAATGGTCTTAAATGTGGTCGTATGGCGAAAAAAACACCATTTTTCGACGTTTCTCATAGAACACTATCCAATGGCAACAAAAAATCGCTAAAAAAGCAAAAAAATTTCAAAATCTGAATCCTGGGGGAGGGGTATTTTGATTTCCGGGGGGAGATATTTCAACTTCTGGGAGGTGCATACCCTCAAACCCCCTCCACGCCCATGTGTGAGTGTATCCCCATCCAGAATACGCACTAATGTATGTATGGTGATCAGTCAAGCCGATATGTACCTACAATATTTTACGATTTAAAAATTAAATTATATTGAAATTTGCATAAATATTACTAAATTTAGTGATGTGTTCAAAAAATCACACACCGCGTTTCAAGATGCGTCTTTATTTTCAGACGCTATTAATCTGGCAGAATTGCTAATCTTATGCACATTATAACCTAACTCAAGCAAAAATAAACCAGAAATAAAGTAAAATAAATAAAAAAATATATAAATAATTTAAATCTAATCCAAGTTAAAAAATTTTCAGGGAAAAGTAGAACATTCACCATGTGCATTCAAAAGACCGCCAGAAAGGAGGCTTTTGGAGTATCTTTGATTAAAACGCAAGATCAACCGGCACGATTTATTGATTTTGTATAGTGTTTGCCTTCTAAACCCACCGTTGGAATTAAATACCGAAAACATATTTGCTGTTTCTTTTTCCCATTTTCAGAATTAAACAAAAAGATTTTTTAATTTTTTTTGCATGTTTATTCAATTTTTTCATTTCCTGGGCTGAATCACGAGAATTCGAGATTCGTTCGTTATTCCAATCTTTTCAAAAAAGTGCAAATGTAAGAATCTATGGGTTACAAAAGGACTAATTGGAGTCACAAAAACCTATTTATCAAAAATTTTTTTCTTCAATTTTATTCAGAATTTTCATATGAGTTTTTGAGTTTTACGACGTTTCGACGAGGCAGAGCAAAGTATACAAATCTAAGGTTCTTTAAGTAATGCTCTTTCTTTCAAGATTTTTTGAATTTCTTTTTATTGCTTTTATTTTATTTTCATTTTGTTACAAATTTCGGAGTTGTTTGTCGTTTATTTACTTAAATGATCTCGTCCTATTGTGTTCCTGAATCGCTTTTATAATTTTCAGATTTCAATATTTTATCAATCCCTAGATCGTTCTCAATATTAACTTTATGCTTTAAAGCGTTTTTCATCCTTTCATCAAATTCAAGACTTATATCCCTCCGTTTATCGAGTCCTATGCCGGAGGCATAATGAATCATATTCGTGGTCTTTTTTTTCTGTTCCACCTTATCAATGTGTCCAAAACTTTGTCTAGCCTCGTTTTGGCTTCAGTTACATCGTTTTTAATGGTTTAGCTCGAAGAGGAGTTATAGAGTAGGAAGAAATATGCTTTTTTGGCCTTTTTACAGTGATATCACAAAAACCCAAGATGGGAAAATAAGGTTCTAATAAGAAAATTCAGTGGTTTATTCCTTTCCAGCTCTTTAAATGCATCCCCTGGATGTGTTTAACACAACAGAAATGTACTTTTTCTTGTTTTTGCATACTGTCCAAGAGGTAGATGCCTATGCTTATGCATTGTGATAGTTTTTTGATCATACCTCTTTCAAAAATAATTTTCACAGAAAATAACATACATATCCAGAAAGAGCATAAAAAATTGCACTAAATGAAATTTATAGCTGTCAGAGAATGTCAAGAAGGCATAGCTTAACATGCACTAGGAGTTTATGGCATGATGGTGCACTTCGACCGCAAAAAATTGATGGTAAACGGAGGGATATGTATACTTGTTGCTTTCTGTGTCTCTTTGGCGCTTTAGGATAGATTTATGCACACTATTGTTTGTTACTTCTATTATTTTTTCCGTTTTTTTGACTTTTCAAATTTTTCTTGTTTATATTTTTTAAAAACTTTTTTCAATATTCCGAATCTTTTTGGCGATGATAAGCTTTTGCGCTCGTTGCAGTCGAAATAAGATGAAGATGTAAAATCAATAAATTTGTAATTTAATATTCATTTTTGAAGTCCAGCTATATTCCGCGACGATGAATTCGATCAGCTAAATCTGAATTTTGGGTGTTGCGTTTTTGCTTCATGAATATTGTTAAAGGACCTTGTAAGAGACAAAATCTTATTACATTTCGGAAGGGCCGACCGCTCCAGCGCTCTTTATTACTAGACCCCTTATTTTGCCTTGAATACAGGTGTACTCAGAGGCGCAGCTGGCCTTATGATTTCGGGGGAGGGTTGACGAAAATTTTCGAGCTGGATATTTCAACAACTTAGATATTTAAAAAATGATGGTGTTTTTTGAGCTTTTCTAAACGAGATCTTTACATTTTGGAAGCGAAAAAATTCTTTAAAATAACAAATTTGATTCCGATTATATTAAACAAATATGTTGTACCTACATAAATAAAAAACGCGCGAAGTGCCTAAAACTTTTGGGCTTAGCTCAAAAAATGTCCTAAAAACTATTCTATGGGTCTTTCAGATATGTTCGCTTTAAGGATCTCCAATTTTTGCCTTTAGGGGACTCTTTAAAAAATATTCAACTGCCAAAATTCCGGGGGGATCAGTCATCCCAATCCAAAAACACGCCAAAATTAAATGCTAGGGTCTATCGATTTAGGGGTCTGCCGGATTCTCTGGTGGGGTCTGAATTAACCCTCCTGCCACGCCCACGCTTGGTATGATTCCAGAGGGTAATTGTTTATATTTTATCATTCCAGCATGTACGCTGAAAATATTTTCTAAATTCCATATCTATTTCTCCGTTAACCCCAATTATAGCACGGAGAGTGCTCTCGATAAAACAGAGCTCACAAAAATCAGATTCATTTTGCCCTCTTGCAAAGCGAGGACGATGAATACTTCTGAGCTTTTTTGGAGTTAAATTGTTCAAATTTTGTTGAGCATTCGTGGGCGTGGCCCTCGTATTAACAATTTTACGTTTTACGAGTATATATTAAGCATTTGTTAAAACCCATCGTGACAGGTTCAACGATGTAAGGCACGTCATTTCGAATGCATTATCAAAATCTCGAATTTTTTAACCTAATTATTATTCCTTATGTTTGAAGGCTTAAGATTTTAGAAAGCAGTCGGCCGGTATTAGGTCAGGGGCATACCTGGGCGTGGGGGTTTGGGGGTTTGCAATTGCACCCCCTCAGAAACCAAAATACCCCACAGAAATAAATTTTTGAAATTTTATGTTTGCTTTTTTCACAATTTTTTGATGCCAATGGATAGTGCTCGATGAGAGACGTTGAAAAATGGTGTTTTTTGCCACACCACCACTTTTAAGGCCAGCTTTTGACTTTTGAAAAAATCTTGCACACCCCTCAGATCTTTCGTACCGTTCATCTAAGGTCAGGGGCGGCTAAAATGGCCTTTAATTTTCCGCCAGAAAAGGGCAAAAAGAGCAGCTAAAATGACTTAATAAAGCAAAAGGGAAATAAAAATTTTTGGTCTTATTGGGAAGAGGACGATCTACTTTTGGTGGGACTAGGAATCCCCTGCCGCCCTATGACATGTATGTACATACCTGTATGTTTATTGTATAATAAATTGATGATTTTTATACTTACATCTATTTTCGAAATTAATCTGAATCGCTTTTATATTTTCTTAAATCTTTTTTCGATTGTTCCCTGGGGGACGGTTCTCACGATTTATTGTTCGTTGAGCCGACTCTTTTTTGGCGTTTTTCTTGAATTTTTCTATGCTTCGAATTTTCGCACTTCTTTTTTATCATTTAAAATCATGTCGCGACAAGAGATATACATTTTCAAAAAACTGCGCCGGCAATTTTTTACGTTTTTAAAATGTAAAATCATCTATAAAATCCGAAAAATTACATATTTGTAATGCGTTAAGATAAAGTTTGATTTGCCATTTCTTATTACATGTTTAACTTCAATTTTAATTATTTAGGTTTAGTCAATTTCTCAGCATTCAACGACCCATTTTCAACATATTCGTTCAGCTCGTTCAAAATCGCCAGAAAAAAGTACGGCAAAAAGGGCCTTAAATTCGTGATAAAATTTACATGAAACGGACAGTATAGTTTTCAGCCCTTGAACATGTGTGGGCTGGCCGACACCAAAATTCTGGGGGAGGGGCAGCAAGATTTGTCAAAGGTCAAAAAATGGCCTTGAAAATAGTGGTGTGGCGAAAAAACACCATTTTCCACTGTTCCTCATCGAACACTGTCCATTGGCATCAAAAAATTGCGAAAAAAACAAATTTCGAAAACTGAACTCTGGGGTATTTTTGGTTCTGGGAGGTGCATACCCCCACGCCCAGGTATGCCTATGACGTCAATGCTTGCGGAGGACTCGACTTAGTGACTAGCATATGTACTTAGGTGGTTAGCAGGCGAGTTCTGAGGGTCCGATAGGAAAAATCGCTGGAAATAGGACCAAAAATTCAATTCTGATATAGCGGATCCGTTAGATTCTAGGGGTCCCGTCCCGAAAACACGTAGGCGTTGGGGTTTGGCATCAGACGTGCACATGGGAGAGGGGATCCTGATCCCCAAAATGGAAAATCTTGGGGAAAATGAGGCAAATGAAGGCCAAAAAGGGAGGAAAAATGAATATCTCCTTCAAAAAAGCTTCAAATTGACCGAAAACTGTGTGATAACGTCGTTTTGACCCTATTTCAGCACTTACATATGCCAGTTTTTGAGATCACTTTGGCTAAAAAATGCTTAATTTTTGACCCCATCAGAAAGGCTGACCGCCCCAGATCGGCCGTGCTGTGCATCTATGCTTGTCATCTCATGAAAACTCCATGCTGGATCACTGTAGAACTTCTCAGAATTCTATTTTTTGGATGACTTTCGGCGATCTGACCCATCCTGACCTCACTGAACTTTCGGTGCTGTACATGTAATGATACAGATCACCCATGCCCATGTGTTGTGGAACTGTGTAGGGGACCGACATGCTAATAAGGGTTGAGGGGCCAATAAGACCTGACCAGGATGGAAAAATTTAGAAATTCTGTGGCGAACAAAGGCAAATTGCTGGTCAAAAATGCATAATTATAAATTTTCCTTAAAAGCGCTATTGACCACATATTGTGTAATGAGTAGTGTTGTAAAAGATATCTTTATCTTTTTAGCAAGATAAAGATAAGGATAAAGATAGCTGTATCTTTTATCCCGCAAAAGATCCTCATCTTTTACAACACTAGTAATGAGGTATGTAAATGTTTTCGGAGGTTACAGTAACCCCTTATTTCTTATTTACTGTAAGTCGCTAGATCTCACTTTAGCTACGTAGCAAAAAAGGGTTTTTCAATATCATTTTTGCGGCATAATTTATTCTCATCTTCCAGCAGATCAATTAACTTACTGACAAAAATCGCTTATTCATCTTATCCTGAGTCGACACTTTAAACACAATCGACTAAGATGTTAAGAAACGCTGCGAACTCCCGCATAGCTCAGTGGTAAAACCTCTAGCTTGTAGTCGAAGTGTCATGTAAG